>VZTU01002362.1:1065-18989 GCA_013400835.1 Zapornia atra | reverse complement strand
GGGGGGAGGGGAAGGAATAAACAACTCGCATTTGAAGAAGGAATTCAAATGATTTTTTAAATTCCTGAGTGAAAAAACAGCTTATCTTTGCATCAGAGAGAACACATGCTGGGACCTGCAAGCTTTCCATCCAACAGAGAATTGTCCCAGCAAAAAGCTTTTAGGGAGCTCATCTTTATGTTAATCTCTGTGTTAACCCGTGTATTCAAGCTGTCCTGCAATAAATACCCAGTCAAAAACGAAGTCCAAATATTGTTAAATTATAATGCAAATGCATCATTCAAAAGATACTGGCTAAAGGAAGGTGCAGTCCTTGGTACTCTATCTCTAAATCATACCTGACTGCATCAGTCTGGAGAAATCCCATCCCTTTGGTTTTCAGTCCTGTTTTCTGTCCTATTTGAAATTCACTGCAGTGCTTAGAAGGTAATTTACTAATGTAGAGCCCCTCAACTTTTTGAAAGTAAGTTTTCTTCTTTTCTGTATGCACCTTCTTATTCTTGTGCCTTTGCTAAAGGCTGTCACTGTAGGCAGCTGTTATATCTACACTAGGACAAGGTTTGGTTTAGGGGTTTTTCAGGCATATTTCTCATATTTTGTGTCTTCCACTTTAGAATTTCTCTATCTATATGTTGTTTAAACAGCCCTACATTGTTTCTTGTAAATGGTTCTCATATTAATAGATCTTGCTCACTTATTAGAAATTATTTGTGTTTGATCCATGCATTGCTCTCTCTTTTCAAAGAACCAGATCTCAAAATCAACATCCTGATCAATATTGAGAACTTTTTTCTTTTTCCAGCTGTAACAACCATCAAAATTCTTTCTGCTTTATTCATTGCAATGAATGTGTTTCTGCTTCTTTGGGAATTTGTGTGTAACCCCCAAATATGCAGACTGGGGACTTTTTTCCTCTTTAAAGCCAATCTAAAACTGTGTCTGGATCTATGAATATTTCAGAAGAATTGGGAACGTGAAATGTTGAAAAGTGAATAAGAAAGCCCCAAAGAGACTTTACACATAGTAATTTGTAAACTTTTCAATAGAATATATTGTGTGTAGGAATATGTATACGTTTATCTGTATAGGCATATGTAATATCCAAGAGACGACTCAGGCAACCATAGGGAAAAAAAAGGATCTATCTGGGAGCAGCGTGGGAGGTGGACCATGCTCTCAGCATGCTGTTCTTGCCGCTTCCCTCTCTGTGAGCTGAGGTAATGAGTTAGCTATCACACCAGAGGACACAGGGTAGTAGGAAAGATCAGTAATCTAAAATGATGTAGTTATCTGCTGTAGGGTAGATACTTTCCCTCCGTGTGCAGTACAAAAAGCAATTACGGTTTGTGCTTTGAGCTCATTTAACAACAAAGCAGAAGACAGCAGATACTACTAAAAATCTGAAGCTTATTGAACTCCAGGGGTGCTGTGCTGTGCCCCCTGCCTCCTCAGCCAGGGTTAGCTTGACTGGCTTGGATGTTGCTTGCAGTATTTCAGAAATTGGGGACATGAAGCTGTTATTATGTGCTCCAGAAATTTTTTTCTTTCTCTTTCATGTTCCTTTATCTGTGGTCTTGTTGGGCTTTATAATAGGAGAGATTTGTAGTCATCCAAACAATACAGGTGACATAAAATGCTAACACACTTTAATGTCATCTAAATATATGTATAAATTCCAAGGATGCATGCATCTGTGTGTGTGCTGGAAGTTAAGTGTTCCTTTAGAAGGCATGCTTGGATTCCAGTCCCTGAAGGGAACTTATAAGCAGGAGGGGATTAAACTTTTTAAAAGGGCAGATAATGGCAGGACAAGGGGGAATGGACTAAAGCTAAAGGAGGGAAGGTTTAGATTAGATATTAGGGGGAAGTTTTTTACAGAGAGAGTGGTGAGGGGCTGGAACAGGCTGCCCAGAGAAGTAGTGGATACCCCGTCCCTGGAAGTGTTCAAGGCCAGGTTGGATGGGGCCCTGGGCAACCTTGTGTAGATCCAGACCTGGAGGTTGGTGTCCCTGCCTGTGGCAGGGGGGTTGGAGCTCTATGATCCATGGGGTCCCTTCCAACCCAGACCATTCTATGATTCTATGATATGCTTCCGAGTTGCAGTCAGTACGCTGCAGGAAGCCATCAGCAGTTCAGTCTCACAGCTCACGTGATATGCTTTTCAGAATCCCTTTTTTTTTCTTCACCATCCTGTCTTTTCTTCTTCCAAGTTCCACCTGGCCACAGGCATGGCCACCACTTGTGGCCTGAACTTGATCAACGGGAAGCCCCGTGCCAGGTGATTGAGTGGTGACCTGACACTAGAACTTTGGCCCCAGTCTTTGAGAAGCCCTTTGAGAGGAAAGGAGTGGTCCCTCCAAGTGCTTCTCTGTGTTCTTAGGAAGATTGGATTTTTCCTTTTGTCTGCTGATAATAGCTTTTACTTCTCACAATGCCCATGCACCCAGAAAGACCCCACAGCAGTGCAACTCAGAGCTAGATTATAGTTTGTGGGATGGAGGATCAGTTGCATATAGATATGTTGGCTCTTTCAGCCGTATCCGTGGCCAAAGCCGCATTTTGAAATCACCAGTGATTTCACAGTAGTCCTCTAATCCTCTTAACTTCTTTCACTCTAAAATGATATCTGATGCAAATAGGCTAAATCAATTTGAACACCTACACTTCGTTTCCTGTTTGTGAGCACAGCAATAAAAAGAGAAAACTTTCAGGACTGTCCTTAAGACTTGAAAATTGCTTCCAATTTAGTACAGGAAATAAAAGCTTTTGTTTGGAGAAAGGGCTGTTGGAATGGATTGTGTTCTTGACACAGCACTTTTTAGAACTCAGTCTTAATTTCTGCTGTAGTACTACTGCTTTTAAATCCGTATTTGGGAAATGTTTCACCTTACGAATTCTTCTGTGCATAGAAGATACTTAGAATTTGGGCTACAATAGCTGTTTAGCACCCTACTTAAGATCATGTCCAGGAAAAGATGCTAAGGCACTGCCTTGGCTTGTGATGGGTAACTTCTGCATTACTGGGGATTTTACAATCTGTTATTCGCTGCCTCATTTCCATACATAATTCCTGTTTAAATACGCACTTAAGACCAAGAGCTGCCAGGGCTGGAATGCTAAGCAGACAGAAAGCAAGAGCTAGCCCTCAGGGATGGCCTTTTTGGAGCTTGGCTGGCTCACGTGTGACAAAAAGCCATCCCCTCGCTCATGGTTCATAAGCCATTTCTGAAGGTCAGCATCTGGGCTGTTACTCCCAATGAAGAATCACAATCTCTCTTTCTTTTTAAAACAGTGGGGTATTTTATCTACTTGTTTTCTGCTTTTCTACCACGCTGGCAGGAACTATCTAATTCCACAGGGAAGGCTGTGAGGTTCACAGGCCCAGAAGGAGAAACCAAACCACCTATTCAGCCACGGTTTTAAAAGGAAGTCTGTCAGCTGATACCACAGCTAGCAGATAGCATTACTATTCGTCTTGCAGTCACCTTCTGATCACAGGATTTGTAAGTTTGTTAGGCAGTTTTAAGAGACAAATTGCATTCTCTAAATGGCTGATTGTAGCACATACTGGGGCAGGTGTATACAGCAGAGAGAAAAGAGAATGTTTTATACCCTTTTATAACATACCAAGTGCAAAAATGTTTAAAAACTGATTTTTCCAGATTATACTCTCTGGAACAAATGGAGATTTCTGAATCCTTGCTTTAAATTGTGTTAAAGTCCACCCAAAGGAAGGCAATTTTTATATGGTTTGTTCTTTCCTCTTCCTTAATGCTTCAAGGGCAAAATTAACCAGAGTGCAGAGTCATATCAGAAATCGACCTCAACGACAATTGCATTTTAGGTATTAATGACTTTGGTTTTGCCTAGGGAAAGCAAGGAAATGCGTGCCAACCAGGCTAAAATATCCATGGAGAACAGCAAAGCCATAAGCCAAGACAAATCTATCAAAAATAAAGCTGAAAGAGAGAGGTAAGTATCGGATCTCCCTTCTGGAGAAGGGATACTGTCAAAGGCTAACAGGTGAAGTCATGGATTAATTCTATTAAAACCCTATTTTTCTTTATGGAAACAATGTCTAATGATTGTGCTGAATGTATTTTAGATGACCATTTCAAGAAAAAAGTTGGGTTTTTTCCTCTTGTCTATCCCTTTAATAAATGTAATGTCATGATGAGGGAAATAAAAAAGTTCTTAAGTTTATGCTCATCAGCTATGACTGATTGCTGGAGGTCTAATCACACTTAAATTGAAACACATCTGTAAGAGTGTTAATGGCTGTACATTAAGTGCGTTGTACTTTTTGCTGTTGCTTTTTAAAATGGAATAAGGGCTGTTTTGGAAAGGGAGTCTGAGATCTAGTTCTAGCTGGAGTTAGAACAACTGCAGAGACAGCATCGGTAAGCACACAGGAGGTTATGCCAGTGACAGGCTCTCTCCCTCATCTACTGATAACACGAAGGAGAGGTGGAAGAGAAGGAAGGAATGCTAAAAGTGGTGCTAATCAGCAGAGAGGGTGATGGAAGATAGGAGTGAAGCAGCAGGAGATACACTGCACAACGACACGTGTTGCTCCTCTGCTCTGAACTGACCTGCAGTGTGCTGGCATTGGAGACCTGGCCAGCATCCAGGCTCAGCAAACCAAGGGCACTGCTGCACTTGGAAAAGTGGGTTATTCACAGCACATTTGGGGATGACAGCCTTAATTGGCTTGAGAGACACTTCCCAGTACCAGCTACAGAGGTTTTGGGAGGACTGATCTGCATTATATAGCTATTTTAAGTTTTTTCTATTTATTCTGAAGGTTTCCAAATACATAGCTATAAGCAGAGTCTACACAACGACATCGCGTAAGCCTTCAGGGTTTCCCCTTCACATTGGGCTTGCCATCTGGCTCATTCTTTCCTCTTTTACATTCTCTCCTTGGCACTGGGCTATTTTGGTCAAAATTCTTGAACTTGTTCCCACTGAACTAAACCCTTTGAGTGTCACAGGCATCGGGAAGCCAAGTTGTTGGAGCCCGTGGTAACTGGCTGCTTACTTAACGTAAGACTTCCACTAATTGCTCTAAGATAAAACTGCTCCCAAATTTGAAAGCAGGCTGAACACAGTTCTGATTTTCAGGCTTGGCAATCAGTCTGATTCAGCTCTTTATACTATTTTTGGTATACTTCATCTTAGGAAGAGACACTTCACAGTTAGCTATTTTCTGTAAGTATTAATTGTATATTTTTTGCTTAAATAGCAGCTTTAAGAACCTTACAAGCATTGGTAAGCTGTAATTTATGACTATCAGATGATATTTCCATTACCACTGTTAAGAGGCATAGTCCCTTTTTATATACCAAAATTAATTAAGAGCAAACTGCAGCAAAGGATACACAAACATTCTTCAAAGTTGTGTTCACCACTCTTGAGTAAGGGAAAGCACAAACTTCATTCACAGCAGTCATGCTTTGGGTTTTTTCAGGGTTTTTTCAAGTGTTCAATCATACTTGGAAACCTTTCAGTGTAAAAGTGTACGGCCAGAGGACTGTTCAATTCCTTTAGTCCCCCATGGTACAGATAACCAGAAACCACAATATTCCTAATGAGTTTGTGATTCTCTGTTGTTGCTTTGGGGTTCCTTTTTTTTTCCTGTGACTCTTCACATCCACATTTGCATTTTTTAGGCGAGTCAGAGAACTGAACAGCAGCAACACAAAAAAGTTCCTGGAAGAGAGAAAAAGGGTAATTATAACCTTGACAAAGTCCCTGATCACTATTTCTGGATATTCATTTTCATTTCTCTGTGTTGAGAACCCAGCTCTAGTAAACAGATGTTTGCCCTTGCTTTGTTCCACACACTTGCAGTGTGAAAGGTCTAACATCTATGTAAGAGGAAGCTATTTTAAATTAATAAAATTCCTATTTGTTGTTGTGTATTTGCTAGTTTTATATAATGTATGCTGTATGTATAATAGAAATATATTTTATTAATTGCTCTTCTTAGGATTGGGGGATATAATAGGCCTCCTGTGATGGGGCAAGACAGTGTATATACATGTACGTTTCAAGTCAGTTTTTATTTTGCTTGTTAAAAATGTGTTCTGTTTCCCCCCATTATTTTCTCTTGCTTACAGCTGGCAATGAAGCAGTCAAAAGAAATGGATCAGTTGAAAAAAGTTCAGCTTGAGCATTTAGAAGTCTTGGAGAAGCAGAATGAGCAGGTATCTCATTTTAAAGGCTTAAAAGACAAGCGAGCTAGTGAAAACAGTAACCAGATTCAGGCTGAGTAGAGTACTTCCAAATGTAAGTCATAACTTCTAAATGTAAGTCATCAAGGTGGTCGTTCACCTGCTTGGGGAGTTAAAACAAAGAGGTGAAGTGACTTAAAGAATGATAGAGTACCAGCTTTGTTTGAGAGAAGCATGTGAAAGCTTGACTGCTTAGCCAGAGTCTGTCCTTTCAGCTGTTCAGCCACATCGATACTCGTTAGCTAGATACGACCGTCATAAAAGTCCCAGCATATCCATTTTAATTATTCCCAAAAAGTACCTCAAGCAAGTCTATTTCCTTCATTTTGGACTTCACACTTCTAGTGCTGATAGAGGTGAAACGTGCACAGAGCATCTCTGAACTCTAAGAGACAGTATAGACTGAATTCTAGAGATGTATAGTAGCACAGGGAGCTTTACCTGTACTAGTGCACCCTTTCCTAATTAAAATACTTCATTATTTTCTGCTAGTTTATAAGCTTTTCAGCTTGGTTTTTTTTTTTAATTGAAAAACTACTTGGCAAGGAAAAGCAAATTCTAATCTTGTTTCTGGTAGAAGCAACTCCATGTTCTGAGCGGCTCCCTTGCTGAAAGGTTGAGTCAGCAGAGCTGTAATAATCACACAGTTGTAGTACTGCACTTACCCGAACGTAAACTGCAAGGGGAATACACCCAGCAGTTCAGTGAGGTGAAAAAGAAGGGGTGCATTTAACACCCATTACTTTGAAGGGTTATATACTTCATTATCAAATGTTCATCATTCAAACTCTCTGGCAGACGTTACGGTATGGGTTAAAGCCACCCTGCAGAGCAGAAGGGAAGAGGACATGCGAATCAAGTATTTCCACTGTCAGGAGAGAGTCCTACAGCCCCAAAAGCTGCAGCCTAGTTAATGTCTAGCGGGGTGACAGCATCTAGGATCACCAGCAGCTGCTACCACTGAGCCCCAGCCACCATGGCTGTGTCTTTGGAGTGTTCCACCTCCCTTCTCGACAACAGCCAAAATTCCCCTCGCAGGATTTCTGTAGGTGCCATCTCCAACATCCAGCATGAATGGATCTGTCAATCGGTCTGCCCCTGAGCAACATCTGCACATAATCAAAAGGTGGGGGAGGCAGGCACGCAGGGAGGCAATCGGGCTACACCAGACCTGTAGCATCGCTGTTAGAGACTGTGACAGATGTTCCTGTAAATGGTGCTGGTTGACAAAAACATGGTGGGCTTGACCCAGAGATAGCAGTTGTCAGGGGTTTCTTTCCCTTGGCTTCAGAGAGCTTTAGATCCATTAAAAAAAAAAAAATAAGAACAAGAGGGAATGGGTACAGTTATGTACAGTACAATGGAATAAACACTTTATGTACAAGATAGGGAGGTAGCTGGGAAATGAGTGAGTCGTTAAAGGAGTCGCCTTTTTCAGCAATCAGATACATCCTTCACCTGGGGTGACAGCTTCTGCTGCTGAGAGATGGTTACAGCCTACCTGAGCTTCCTTATACTCCAGTGCTGGGGTGAAGTCAGCTTAAATCGTCAATGATTAAATGGAGGAAGATCATTCATGTGCTGGTTATCACTTTTGTGTGGGCTGCAGTGGCCTCCACCACAGGGGTAGTTCTTAACAGCTTTTTAACTCACACTAATGTGATCCATCAGAGCACGTATTTTCATACCTGCTGTTTTGACCACTTCATTTTAGCCCCAAAAGTGCACCAGTGCAAACCCCCAGCTGGGTCAGGTTTCCTTGTTATACACATTGATGTATGGAAGCTAGTTGGATCGAGATAAAGGTGGTATTTGTTTAATGAGAATTTCAAAGCATGGGTTGTGGGGTTTTTTTCTTGGTCAAACAAGAGCAGAATTTTTTCATACAAATATACAAAGTCAAAAAGTAGCATAATGGGTGTGGAACCAGCCTTCAATACAAACTGTTATGAATTTAAATTTGTTTTGGTTTGTTATGTATGTTTTTCTTGCATTAATTTTTCGATTTCACTTCAGTTTTCATTCATTTAATTTGCTTCTTGTTGTAATCCTCGATTTTGACATTATTATTTTTGTACAAACAGCTTTTGAAATCCTGTCATGCAGTGTCTCAAACACAAGGTAGGACGGACGTATCATAAGAAAACTATTATTTCAGTGTGCTTTCCTTCTAAATTAACTCATTATCATTGGAGCCCTCCTTGTAAATGCAGCCATTGGGAAGGACCATTGACACAGTGAACACAATGTTAATCTTGTTTGCCCATGGATATTTCAGCCTGCCACCATATTAACAGTATTTTGTACCAAATTCAGATGCAGATGAGCAGTGATGTGCAAAGGAAATATTTTGAGATTAACTTGTATTGTATGTTACCTGTTGTTACTGAAAGATACTCTTAGGGTACTAAACTGTGGCTGTGAGTAGTGTCTGTTGATCTCAGTAAACTATTTTAGTGTTAACATACGTATGATTAACTGCTAACGCTGATAGACAGACAAAGAATATCCACATATATCAGTATGGTAATAAAATAAGTAATTTGACACTAAGAATGGCAAAATATAGAACAGGTGGCTAGGAATAGCTTTGCAGTGTCTAGAGAGAGGCTTCTAGCATTTTAAAATTCACTTCAAAATCCAACACGTTACGAGGTACAGCAATTACATTTACCATGTGGCTGTGCTGCTGTGTCTTCCCACATCATCCTTACTCACAAGAGATCTCTGTTAACCCTTGACTGACCAAGGGAGACAGCTCTGTCAGGCTTGAACAGACAAAGGGAAATGGCCAACCACTTCTCAGTGGTCTGTGGGGACAGGACAAGGGGCGATGGCCTCAAGTTGGAGCACAGGAAGTTCCACACCAACATGGGGAAGAACTTTTTCCCAGTGAGGGTGAGGGAGCCCTGGGACAGGCTGCCCAGGGGGTGTGGAGTCTCCTTCCCTGGACAGATTCAAAACCTGTCTGGACATCTCCCTGTATGACCCGTCCTATGGACCCTACTTTGGCAAGGGGGTTGGACTCAATCTCTGGAGGTCCCTTCCAGCCCCTACAATTCTGTGATTCTGTGAATCCAGTTGTACTGTGTTGCCTGATCTGAATTATTTTCTTGAATCAGTAACATACTTTTATCTTGCACCACTCAGTCTGACAGCACCCACTTTAACAACATTTCTTTACAGGCATGTAACGAGGGCAGAGGGCATTCATTAGGCTAGGGGAAAAAACTAATATTCTTTTACTGTATACAGTTCTTAACCTGTCTTGGCTCTCACTAGAGAAAAACATCTTGAAGCAGAGTCCATTAGCTGCCACTCACTTTGTGAATCTTCAACGCTGCCTTCCAGAAGGCTTGTCTTCAAGTGCCATGTTGTGTTTGTGTCAGAATGCACCATCTGAACCAGGCAAACTACCAAAATGGGGCATCCCAGTCCTCTGCTAACGTGTTCTTTGGAACCAAGTTACCTCTAAAACTCTGCCATACGCCATATATTGGCATGCACAATATTTATAGGCCATGATGTGCCAGTAGATAAGTCACAATTTTAAACCATGAGATGTGAGTCACTAAGATACAAAGGCAGGGTTTTCTTTTATCTGGAATTTCATTTCACATGCAGGCAAAATCCAGCCAACATTTCAGAAGAGGTTGTACATATTGATTTATTTATTATGTTTCCATATTTTCATGTTAAAATTATTTCTTCATTACTTTCAAGCTTTTAACTCATTTAAGTGGAGAGCGTTGATTAATTTTTAATCATATTTATGACAGTTGCTTTGCTATTACCATAATTACTTTTTTCCCCAAGATGACGATGATGATTATGAAAGTACAGGCTAGATTTTTCAAGAAGGCATGTATATCCCATCTGCACAAACCCACGTTTACCTTGCAAAATGAATAGCTGTGCATCTCATTAATTTAGATCTGCATCTGCTCATTCTCACATATGCAAAGATGTGTTTGCACAACCGGGAGAGGTGACTCCTTAAGTAGGAGCATGTCTAGCAAAATTCCCTGTCTAAGCAACATTTACAACTGGTGGAGGAGCACAGTTCATGCAAATCAAGTCCAGTGACCACCCATCCCTGCATGATGGACACTCACCAGTTACGCCAAAGAAAATATTAGCTTGACTTGCCTTTTCCTAAACCTGCGCTAATCCCTGGGAGCTGGCTTGTTAGTATAGATGGGGTTTGTTGCCCTCTGGGTCAACTTCTTCGGAGTCCTTTGGGTTATGGATTTAACTAACTTCCCAAATTGAGAGCCTTCAGAGAAAGTGAAGAGATGGTGACTCCCGGGTCCTCTAAACTGCTGGGTTTCAAACCAAAGCGCAACTCCCGTGTCTGAGCCACAGCAGGAGTAAGTCTGGGGGTGTGAGAAAGGGAGGAAGGGAATTCAAAAAGCACTCTCTAAGCAGGGGATTCCCAGTCCAGTTGCCATCTCTGCACAGTGCCTCCACTCTGCTTGCAGAGCCCCAGGCATGCTGAGCTTCTAGTGAGACCTGGCGTACGTTCCTTGCTCTGTTCTGCACAGTGCATTTGGATATAGTTTCAGGTGGATTCAGTGTGTGTCATCCCTGTGGAGCAGAGAGAAGTAGTCTAATCCTGAGGTGAAAAACATGTCTGTAATCATAAGGATCTCCAGGCCAGCTAGAGATTATTTTTAAAAAGATTTTTAAAATTACTTCTTAAACATTGCCCATTGCAAAGAAGTTGTTACGCTGATGGATTTTTTTGACATTCATTGTCATTATGGGAAAGATGAATCCACATCATAGATGAACTCTAAACATTTCAGGAAGTAACACAGGGCAGTACTCACACAGCAGCAGCAGAGCAAACACCTGCAAAGACATTTCCTATCAGGAGAACCAGTCAGATCGGCATCTGCCTAGTTTTCTTCCCCCCCAACAAAAGCAGCTGCTGCATTTTACTATACATGTCTTCAGACAGTCCACCTGTGAGTCTTGGAATAGGATCAAAATACTTCCCAAGATTTTACAGACATAAGAATTACATCATTTTTTTTGATTACATTACATTATGAAAACAGAATGACACCAGGGCGTGGGGGGGGGGGGGCTAGGGTGTGTGTGTGGTGTAAGCATAATGTTATGACATACCTTTTCAGTGTGTTTTGCCTGTATTCCACTCAGACACTACCATATAAAACATGTGTTTCACTTTGAACACAAGGTCTAACACGATGCCTCATGCGGTTATTTTGGATTGCAGGCAAAGGAGATGCAGCAGATGGTGAAGCTGGAAGCAGAGATGGATCGCAGGCCAGCAACAGTGGTCTAAAGCCTCAACAAGCAAACTGAAGTTGGAGGACACGGCATCCTTAAAATGAGAGCAAAATTCAGAGTATCGTTGCTGAGGTTGAAAGGCAGGCTTTTCCTCTTGTCTTTTGTTTGGGGGCTTTTGTTTTTAATATATGAAGTGTAGCTACGGACCACCAAGTCTTAAGGTTTGCATTATTTTCTTTTTTAACACTGGGCACTGAATTCCCTTTGTTGGATTTCCATGATAAGAATTCCTTTTGTTCAGAAAAACACTCATTAGAAAAGGAAGAGTTTATAAACCCAATCCTGTATTCCATTCTGTATCTCAACAGGCAGCTTGCCTGCATCAGAAATACTCGATCAGAGCCTTGAAACACAACAGATATCTTTAACATCATCTCAAATGGCAAAAAAACTGTACCCAAGTCATGTTATTTACCATTTGTGTCCTCATGTGTGATATATTGTGTAGAAACCCCCCCCCTGCTGCCAAATCCCGACAAGCAACTACTCCTCAGATGCTTGGCACCTGATGTCACGGCGCCTGCTGAACTGGATCTTCTGCCAAGACACCGTAATGATCAGTATAGTAAGGAGCTGAGTTTGGGAAATTTTAAATTCCATTTTGAGGTATTTTTTCAGGCAGCAGCCAGTAGGCAGTTAGCTCTAGCTCTAACAGCAATTTGACAGGGTATTTCTGCGGTCCGGTGATGTCATTCCCAAGTGCCACATCATCCCCCTCATGTCTGAAAGAAGGCGATATCTCCTAAAAGCTACTGCAATGGTTAGCGTGAGGGAAACACAGTGTGTTTGTGCCAAAACTGATCAGTGCTCTAAGGAATCCCACATTAGGCACTTTAAGAGAAGTTTACATCCTACATTGCTTGTATAGAAAATGCATTTTGATCCTGTCCCTGCAGTTCCTGGATACGACAGTTCATTGTAACTTAAAAGGTTGTTCAAATGGCTTTTGGCAAAAAAAAACCAAAAAAAAAAAACCCAAAAAAAAAAAAGTTTGTAACTGTGAAAATGTAAAAAGTATTTATACACTTCAGGACCACGACGTTGTAGAAAAATCACATATGTTGTTTGCCACGTGATAAAATTAGTAAAAAGAAATGCTAAGAGTATGTTTGCATGTGATACAAGTGCTACTAGGACTGCAATGCCTACTATATGACCACAGTCATTCTACTAGCCAGTAAATACTGAATAAATGTATGGCACAGAATATTGTTTGATTAATTACAAAGTCTTTTAGCATAACAAGGTCTATATATATATATATGTGTGTATATTAATTACGTGGGCATTCTTGATACTTGTAGTAAAAGAAAAATACATAAGTAATTTAATTTTACACAGAAGTATTTATGCAGATTTTCAGAATTTCATATCAGGATTAACCTTTTTATGTCCATGAGATATAAAACCCGATTTGCTAACGTGTTAATTTGCATGTTTCCAGAGCTTGCTGTAGTTATATTGCCAAACAGTGCATGTAAGCATTCCGCTTGGAATTTGTCCATGCTGCCAATTCAAAGATGACTGCATGGAAAACTGGTAGTTTAGAACAAATCAGATTCCTGATTTCAATGTACTAAGCACCAATTACTTTGTTGTATATGCTTGTACAAACAAATTCTACATATCCCTGTAAACAAAATAAATGAAAAGAGATAATTATGTTATTGTCAGTCCTGAGATGAAACTTTCAACTTCTCTAATAAAAACATTAAAAATTCCAAACCTTTAGTTTTGACTGTAGTGAATTGTAGGGTGGTGGTATTTATTGCTTACAAATTGTTAGTAAGTTGTATTTCTGTAAAAATGTGCATAGTGTAAATATATTTCTATCACCGCTTATTTATTCAAAGGACTCTTCTTTCTTTCAAGTGATGGAAGAATTGTGCAGCCTCAGTCCTCACAGCAGGACAGAACCCACCCGCCTGCAGTGTAGCGGCGCTACCATGAGGTGCAGCAACCCCTGTACCATGTATCAGTGCTACCGTGAGATGCAGCAACCCCAGTGAGCAGTGTAGCAGCACTACCGTGAGATGCAGCAACCCCTGTACAGTGTAGCAGCGCTACCGTGAGATGCAGCAACCCCTGTACAATGTATCAGCACTACCATGAGATGCAGCAAACCCTGTACAATGTATCAGTGCTACCGTGAGATGCAGCAACCCCTGTGAGCAGTGTAGCAGCGCTACCGTGAGATGCAGCAACTCCTGCACAATGTATCAGCACTACCATGAGATGCAGCAAACCCTGTACAATGTATCAGTGCTACCGTGAGATGCAGCAACCCCTGTGAGCAGTGTAGCAGCGCTACCGTGAGATGCAGCAACCCCTGTACAATGTATCAGCACTACCGTGAGATGCAGCAAACCCTGTACAATGTATCAGTGCTACCGTGAGATGCAGCAACCCCTGTGAGCAGTGTAGCAGCGCTACCGTGAGATGCAGCAACCCGCATGAGCAGTGTAGTAGTGCTACCATGAGATGCAGCAACCGCTGTACAGTGTAGCAGCACTACTGTGAGATGCAGCAACCCCCGTGAGCAGTGTAGCAGTGCTACCGTGAGATGCAGCAACCCCTGTGAGCAGTGTAGCAGCGCTACCGTGAGATGCAGCAACTCCTGTACAATGTAGCAGCACTACCATGAGATGCAGCAAGCCCTGTACAGTGTAGCAGCGCTACTGTGAGATGCAGCAACACTCGTGAGCAATGTAGCAGTGCTACCGTGAGATGCAGCAACCCCTGTGAGCAGTGTAGCAGCGCTACCGTGAGATGCAGCAACTCCTGTACAATGTAGCAGCACTACCATGAGATGCAGCAAGCCCTGTACAGTGTAGCAGCGCTACTGTGAGATGCAGCAACACTCGTGAGCAATGTAGCAGTGCTACCGTGAGATGCAGCAACTCCTGTACAATGTATCAGCACTACCGTGAGATGCAGCAAGCCCTGTACAATGTAGCAGCACTACCGTGAGATGCAGCAACCCCCATGAGCAGTGTAGCAGCGCTACCATGAGATGCAGCAACCGCTGTACAGTGTAGCAGCGCTACTGTGAGATGCAGCAACCCCCGTGAGCAGTGTAGCAGCTCTACCTTGAGATGCAGCAACCGCTGTACAGTGTAGCAGCGCTACCGTGAGATGCAGCAACCCCTGTACAGTGTAGCAGCACTACTGTGAGATGCAGCAACCCCCGTGCGCAGTGTAGCAGCACTACCGTGAGATGCAGCAACCCCCATGAACAGTGTAGCAGCACTACTGTGAGATGCAGCAACTCCTATACAATGTATCAGCACTACCATGAGATGCAGCAACCCCTGTACAGTGTAGCAGCACTACCGTGAGATGCAGCAACCCCTGTACAGTGTAGCAGCACTACCGTGAGATGCAGCAACCGCTGTACAGTGTAGCAGTGCTACCGTGAGGTGCAGCAAGCCCTGGGTACAGCGTAGCAGCGCTACCTTGAGAATGTAGCTGAGACAGAGGTCAGTGAATTCTTTAGGAGGTTAAGGCAGGATTGAAACACACTTGTGATGCCTGTTGAGAATTCTCATTCTGGTGCCACTTAACCTGCAGAGGCACATCCTGCTCCTTATGTGCACAATGTTTTAAAGGCAAGCTTTGTACTGGGAACAGCTTTTGCTGCTCTCTAAGCTTGGCTCAGGTGCTGGAGGGAGCTGGGAGCAGCAGTGTTTTCAGAGCATGCCAGACAGAATCGAGCATCTCAAACAAGGCAGGCTTTTTTTTTTTTTCTCTTTTTTTAAATTAAATACATCTTCTAAAATACAGCTGGTGGAGACAGTGCTGGGAGCTGGAATTATATACTGTTACCTACCACAGTGGTTTCTAGTGAATAAGGGAGAAGCAAAAGATTCAGAGGGAACTGGCTGGTGAAGCAGTAAATGTATCTATTTTTCTTAGGCTCACTTAGAGCCTGGCTGGAAACCACTGCCCTACCTGTTAAAGGAGTAACTGGAAAGGGAGGACTTGTGTTCAGGAGGTCTCATCCCTCTCTGAGAAAAATCAAATCTGCCTTAATTCCCTGGCATCAGAGACTACACTGGTTTTGGAAGGCTAGAAAACACTGTCCAGAGCTGCCTTTTGAGTCTGTGCTCACTGCTCAGCCAGGAGTGAGACATTTATCAAATCAGAAAGAAAACGTGGTTCTGTGAAACCGCAGAGCCTGGGTAGCCTCAGCTTCCAGGCTCAGCTCCCAGAACCGTTATGTATATCATCCATTGACAACTTAGCATAAAACACAGGCAGTAATTTGAAATTAAAAGTGATGAATTTTGACAGCTAAGTATTTTGAAATACTGTTTAAGTAGTATTTGATTCAAAAATTATTTGAAGTTTGGTCGCTAATGTAATGAGGTGAGAATTTCCATTGAGATGAAATAGGCTAATCAATCTGAACATTGATACTGAGTTAAAGCAGTTTAGAATGTCATTCTCTGCCTGGGTGATGGAGTCCACTTCAGTGAAATTTCATCCAGGGAAGTGGCAGATTCTCCCTCTCTGAGTCTCTTCAGATAAATTCGGCTTAGCTGTGATAGGGGGGGTCATGCCACCCTTGCCGTGCAGGCAGCCCGCTATTCTTTCACTTCCAGTAATTTGGGGGTTGGTCATTAACTTGACTGTTTTCAAGTTGGGGGTCTGTTTAACCCCTGCCCCACTCAAGCGCCAACTGCTTTGCCAGAGACCCAAAATACCCCTCGGGGACTGATGTCCTTGCAGACTCCACATCGTGTGTCCCACAGGCTGCCTGTGAAACCAGCTGCCAGAGACATTCAGCCAAAAACCCTTACCCCCATAGAGATCCCAGGGCTGCAGCACCGCTGTCACAGTGCTGCACGCTCCCTGGAGGGGGCTGGGAAGAGTTACTGCTGGCTGGTAGGTGGTAGGTAACAGGGAGATATTTTAGCCTTTGGTGACAGGCAGGCAGTCTCCATAGCTGGGGGTAAGGGCAGGTTGAAGGTCTGGCTCCTGGTGAACCAGGCTGTGACTGTAAATGGGCCCTGGTCACAGCATTTTAGGTCAGCTGATGCTGTGCTGGCTTCCTGGGGTGAGACCTTTCTTCTTGTTCTCACCGCTTTGGAGCTTTCTTAGTGGTAGGAAATCTTAGCCTTTTCCCTTTTTTGCAAGAGGAAGCAGGATGAACACAGCTCTGCAGGCTGGAAGTGGGGGCTGTCATGGAAGCTGAAGGGTTTTTCTGTTGTGCTGCACAGCTGGTGGGTGCCGGGAGAGCACAGTTCTGTGCCTGGGGCTGGAGGCTGTGAATCAGCCTTGCCCATGTCTCTAACACAGCCGCTCTCTCCCAGTAGCTCCCTGTGGTACCCAGCTACACAGGCTGGATGCAGAGGCAGTGGGTCAGAATCATTTATTTATTTGAAGGCTTAGAAGCTAACTGGACCCTTCCAAAAAAGTAATAAATTAATGGGGGAGCTAGCAGAGACAATAGAGGCTAGTTAAATACTGAAGTCATCAATGAAAGACTGGAGGATGCCAGGAATTAAAATCACCACAGAAATAGTCTGTTACAGTCAAAGAGCCTCACATAGAAGACTTTTTTTGCCCCTTTCTTTATACAGCCTTCTGAAACTCCTATCTGCAGGTTAATCCTGTGTCACAACGGGCACAGGTCTGGCCCTGTTTTGGGGGGCAGGAATAACTCTTTATCATGAAACAGGAGAGAGAGGAATCAACCAGAACTTAACATTTAATATGCAAAGAATTTCAACAGAATATTGATAGAAATCAGTATGTACCATCGGTATTTGCTTTTATTTTTAAAGAGCTATTTCCCAGCAAGAAAACCCCTCTCTGGAGGTGTGTCCTGGCAGAGAAAGGACACCTTCCCAGGGGCAGCTGTCCACAATCCAAACTCACCTTGTGACACCTTCTTTGGGCAAAACCCTGGGTCGTCTCCTCCAGACTCCTTTTCCTCACTAGAAAAGAGGATTGCTAGTGAATCCATGTCAGGCCACAGGCATCAGAGAGCTGCTGTCCCTTTGGCTTTTTGCAGAGAATAGGCATCCTTGGTGGTAGGCTCCCGTTCCCGCTGCTCCTGGGGCTTGTGCCGCTGTCAGGTGTAAGTGGTAGATGTGCTTCTCGTACGGGTCGAGGGTGGCAGCCTATTAAAGGGCCATAAAACCCCCCGACGAGAGGCAAAACAGATGAACGTTTTAACGTCGCATCGCCGGGTAAAACGGAAAGAGGATCCCCCGGGGCTGCGGGGAGCCAGGAGGGTCTCCCAGGGATGTCTGAGCAGCCCGGGGCCGCAGTGCGCGCAGCTCGGTCTCTCTCACGCTGGCAGCGCTTCCCGGCCGCCGCCTCGCACCCCCTGGGAATCCAGGGAGCTCGATCCGGGATGGG
>VZTU01002357.1:0-18545 GCA_013400835.1 Zapornia atra | reverse complement strand
ATGATTACCTTTTCATTATGTTGCCATTGTTTATCATTCCACCATGTGCTATTATAATAAGCCAATTATAGTTAACACACCTCAGTTCCTGACACTTCCCATTGTCACAGAAGAGGTTTCAAAGGCAAATCAACAAAATTCAGAATGATGCTGACAGCTTAATGCATATTAAACATAAAATTCTGAAGTTACTACAATGTAATTTAATAATGACAGAAAGGCAGTCAGGTGAAACCAGCAGGCAGGCTCAGTCTTTCCAATTTAACTTATTTTTTTCTTTTTGATTAACTTTTGTCCAGTTCTCCCAAACCTCAAGAGAAATCAGGAGGAAGGAATCTCTGAGCTCAGTTCTGAGCTCACTAACAGACATCCAGGACCATCTGAGATGCACTAGGGTATCAAGATATCTCCACTGGAATGGCAGTGTCAGTGGGAGACTCATGATTGTCCAGGATGACAATGTTCTGAAGCATCCCATAAATCCTCTGTCATATCTGCCAATCCAGCAAAGACATCTATGTAACATAAGTCATGGCACCCTTGATATTAAGACTTACGGTTATGCATCTGCATTAAAATCCTAATTCACAGACTATGACATCAAAATTTAGTTGTCTGCGCATCAGTGTCTAAATGTGGTGCAGGCATCTATGTGTCCCCTGTAGTTAATGGGGTCTTCAATAGACCACATAAATGTAGGCAATCTTTGCTAATCAAGATGGCCTCAGATACTGTACTTTGCCTCCCACCTGTAGGTCCATATTCCAACCTAAAAGACACTAGATGTTGACGCAACTGAGCTGGTATCTGGAAAATCTATTTCATATAAACAACAGAGTCTAGAAAGTTTTGGAGCTCACTGTGAGGTTGCTTTCTCTGTGTGGCTACCTGAAATCATTCTAGACTCAGTTATCGGCTGTTGTATCTCAGTCGTATGGTTCACTACTGATGTGCTGCATTTCTGTCTCCTATTAGTGTGAAGCATGGCATCACAAGGTCTCCTGTTCAGAAATAGTCATGGACACCAAGGCCATTTCCCTACATATATCTATTTTTATCCTTCTATTAGGGATTTTTGTGATCACTGTTTCAGGGATAGGATTAGCTGGTTTTCAGATCAGGACCAGGACACAGAGAGGGAAGACCTGGGAACAAGGAGAATAAGTCTATGAGAGTTTGGGAACAGACATCCGAAGAAGGGGATAAGTTGAAAAAAACATGAGTGCAGTGAAAGAATTTAGAAGACAAGCAACTGGCGGCATAGATGTCAACACTAAATATCTGGTGACTCCTTTTCATCTCTGCCTTAATATAAAGATTACAAGTGAGCAAAGGAATGGATTTTTTTAATATCTTTTCCCCACACACAGACATGAATGTATTTTCATGAAAAGGACTTTAGGACACTGTTTACAAACAACTTATGCTCTATCTACATTTTAACAGAAAATACTGGGAACATGCCTTGATATTCATCAAAGTGACATGCCATAATGTAAACTGAGACTTCTCTAATGTGCTTAGAAAGTGTAAAAGCTTAAATGAGAGCAGATTCGAAATACATGAAAAGGCTGAGTCACTGGCATAGTTAGGTAGAGTTTCTGACTGTCGGGGCACTCTGAAAATACGATACTTTGAAAAGTTAGTTTTGAAGCTTAAATTAGTTTTCAGTTAAACCAGATGGAGTTGTCAGACATGTTCTTAGCAAGTATACATAGTCTTTACGGCAGCACTTGCAGGCCCTTCTAGAAGCAACAGTCATGAGTTGTCAGGACTCTAAAGACTCAATATATGTTCTAAATTGTGTTACGGATTCAGAGTGTGTGACTTATACCAATCTTTTTACCTTGCTGCGTCTCCTCTGCTGAGGTTGATTTGCGTGCAACAACGTGTTTGCCCAGAAAGGTTCATTACTTGCATTACTAGTTCTTGCAGTATCAGATCAGTACAGTAGAGTACATAACCCCTTGCCTGGACAGGAGAATTTAGCAACACTGGTTTTAGCAGCAGTCACTGGGTAACACACATGAGCAAAACTGGAGATTCTTCAGGGAAGATTTCCTTATCCCAAACAAAAGGGTGTTTTCATGTATGTACAGAAAAATAACTTTAACCTTTCCAAGGTGCTGGTACAGTTTACGACCTGTGAGAAAACTTCTGAGAAGTCTTTCTCCACTCATCATGTGTTATTACCCAGACATGCAGTCTTTTGTTAATTGGGTTAGTATTAACATAAAATACATACATTATAGACCTCAGTGAGGAAAATAATGATTCATACAGAACTATTTGCAGTTGCAAATCATAAACCAGGCTATCAACCTAAGGATTTGAATTTTTAGTAGGCACTTCTGTAATAAAAGGCAAGAGACAATAGTCTTCCTCCATTCCATAAGATATCTTTTTCTCCTGCAGATCAAGTTGTCCCAACAAAATCTGTTCTGAATTCTACTGTAGCAGCATTTTCTCTAGTTTGCTAGAGAAAGGTTTGCTATCAACAAGGAAATAAATCTGTAACAGTGTAACACTGTTCTGGTAATAGGTGCCAGAAAAGAAAAGTTTGTATAAAAGTGTCACACAATAAGACATCTGTAAGTGCTTAGTATTGGACGTTGTCTGTGGAAAATAATCAGCTCTTGTTGACCACATAAAAACTTATTCCAAAAATATGTAATTTCCAAAAGTGGTTGTAGATCTTTATCAATTTTACCAACTCTTGCATATTTAATCATCAAAACTGTCACTGGGAATGCTGCATTTGCCTCTGCACTATTTTAGCTATGATCCAGAAATTCTCTGCTTCACATCCAGATTAATCAAGAGATCATATTTAGTTCGTTGGGTTTTTCTGGTTTCATAAATTATTTTAAGTCTCTGACTGATAAGCAATTCATGGAACTGTAGCAGACAAGCAAAGTAAGTATCTGTATGTCCATTAGAATGTAAATTAACTCATTATTATGCCAGCTTCTGACCTTTTCTGATGGCTGTTTTCTTGCTAACAAAGACTCTTTGCTATTCATGAAAGTGAAAACAACAGTAGCTCAAGATTCTCTGGTGTATTTTAGAAAAAATTCTCATAGACACAGGTGACCGGTGAGGATCCCTGCTTGAACAGCAAGTGCTTCTATCACTCATGACTTTGAATAGCTATCCTTTTTCTAATTATTTGTGAATATCTCAGTATTATTGAAAAAGTGTTGCTTAAGCAGTCTGGATCAGTGAAACATCATGAACTGCACAGAAAGTGCTACTATGTATAAAAACCTGAATATTGATTTAGCACCTGATCTCACAGTCAATTAAGGTTTTGTACCAGTTCTTTAGACTTCAGTGAGATGAGATCAGGTTTAATTTCCCAAGGTACTCCTCTACCTCCACATCATTTCTGATAAAGTTCTCCATATTGAGCTTTATGCTACTCATCATCTGAAAGTTAGAAGTGAAGAAATATAGACTTGGACTCAAGATGCCCCCAAGTCACCTAGAGAAGAGACCCATGAGGTTCTGCCTCAATGGGGTCTAAGGATTCCTCTGATCTTTTTGTGAACTGTGCCTGCTCTTCGCTTTGCATCTTCATAGAGCTGTGGGCAGGAATGTTTTTGTTCTTTGGAGTCACTTTCCACAGGTGTAGTAGGTCAAAGAGAGTGAAAACTAGTGCTGATTTGGACTGGGGCACTACTTCGGTAGCAGTCTTACTTGGGTAGAGGTCAGGAGCAATGGAGTAGTGGAGCATAAGGCAAAATCACCACAAGCAACTGCTGAGGATCAGTTTGTACTCCTGCAAGTCTCTTTCATGTAAAACTGTTGAATAACATCTGGGCATATGTATATAGCCCTAAAGACAGACCTATTTCACAGTTTTATTAATCTGATCCTGCATTTGATATAAAAACTGATGACTGTAACCAGCTTTCACTTCAGTGCAGCACAGTGCTACACCAGTTAATTTCCATGCTGCCAGTGTGTATGTAGTCTACTGCAAGGGAAAAGACACTGTATATAACTGTATGTGATGTTGTGGGCCTGATCAAACATGATGGGTCATTCATCTCACTCTGATGTGGGATGTGTTGATTTTTGACCCATTGCGTCAGGTGCCATCCCAACGAAAGACCAAATGGATCCTCCACAGCATGGCACCATTTCTCTGAAGGACAGTTGACAACAGACTAGCTTGCTATGCTTGAAGAGCTAGACCTCACAGTCTTTTTATGCATACTCTTTATTTCAAGGTAAATCAACTTTTTGTTCTTGCTACAGTTCGAGCTCAATACTTTGGACCTTTGGAAAAATACTACATGGTAATAATTGATTTTGTTGGAAACAGATCTACTAACTGCCATTCCCTATATATCACCTGATATTTTAAATATGACCTGACCAATTCAAACTTTTTATCACCTGCTTGCTTTCATGTTATTTCTATTTTAATTCATTGTTTCATTTTAGATTATTTTATTACAGTATATAGATTAATTGAATTTACTTGTTCTCATCATTTTCCTGAAAAGGGGAAAATTATTTGAAGAATAACTGAATTAAGTAACCAGTACAATGCTATATATTTGTTCTATGTGTGCAAAAAACAACCCAAAACATTATGTCTTCCATCAGTATTTTTGTAGTTTTACCTGGACAATATCTTGCATTTTAGTGAGTGATCCCAATTTTAACTTGAGTTCTGTGCACCTAATCCAACCACACCAAGAGTAGCTCAACAAAAGGTAAATATACAGAAGGAGAAGCCAGATGTAATATGAATGGTAAGAACCAGGTCCCTGAATCCTGTTAATGGTTATACTGTGGGTCTGAACTGACAGAGAAGTTCTCCACTGTCACAATAATTTGATGCTAATGGGTATTTGACACCTCAGGAACCAAGGCCCTAGCATAGACAACTGATAGACATCTCTGGGATCCCAGTAAGAGAAAGAAAAAGCACAAGGAAAAAAAAGAAAAACAAACCCAAAAACCAAACTATTATTACACTAAATATACACAGTAACTTTTCTAGAAAGGAAAACTTTTGCTGAAGTGAAGTGTTGTCACATGGACATTGACAAGATGCCCGTGGAGCCAGTTAATGCTCTGGGAGTGCTCATCAGCCATCTGTTCATTGACTTCTAAGCATCTACGTGAGACAGGTCTGTGCAGTGCTTGGGACAGCTTTGCTCAGGGAGCCATATGCAGCAAGGCTTTTACAGCACAAAAAAAAAACCAAACCCAAGAAGCTCAGTGAAAACTAATGGGCAAAACATTTGCTGTATCATCAGTGCAACAAGTGATGGGAGAGAAGCTGACATGCCTTGAACATTGCTTTGGATGAAAAGGCTTTATCTGTGATGCTGTTGAGACCCTCTCAGCATCACTACCACACACCATCACTGGAGAAATCAAACTGTTCCCGGGCTTCAGTTTAATTATACATACATGTCTGACACAGAGGTGAGCATCATTGAAGGTTCTGTGGTTTGGTTAGTTTCTTTCCTTTAATAATGTCTTAAGAACTTTTACAGGACTCAATTGCCTCATTTTACAGGAGGAAGTTGGTTTATTTAGTGGCTTTCAAAAAAGAATGGAGATGGAAATTTAGCAAAAAACATGTACATGTCAACAGACTAATAACCAAAGGCTGGTCTTGCTTTACTGACAATATGGAATATGAAGAAATAAGTGGCTTTAAGTGGGCATTAGAGGGGGAGGACAGGAGCAATTCAGGTCTGTGTCTTACATATGCTCTAAATCCTATCTGATAAGCTGCATTTAGCAAACTATACTTTCCAACAATAAATAATAACTGAAGTGTAAGGCATTTGAAATCTGTAAGCAAATTTTATACAAAAAACAAAAATTCGATTTCTATTTAAGAAGAAATAGGAGTATGATGTGATTTGCAGGTTGTTACAGCATATCATCATCAAAAAGGAGAACAGTAAAATGAAGCTGGAATTTACCCTGTCTGAAAAAAAAGAAAAATATTTTTTTCCTAAATACTCTTTTACTGTTACTTGTGTTGTTTAGTAAAGTTACAATATAAAAAGTGTCAGAGCTCTGATTTCCAGGGAAGGTCAGTTTGGAGAGCAGTAAATATAATTTTAAACATAATGTCAAAAAATTTTTCTCTAACACTGTTTTATGACAGAATGTAATTTTGATTTTTAAAAATCATATGGTTGTTACTCTGCCTCAGCTTATTTATTTACAAAATACACAATCAAAATTTCAATAAAGGTGTTGGCCACCAGCTGCTGTACCTTATTACAGTTTAAATGGCTGACATTGAAAAACGAACCTTGGAAAAGTATGCGAGGGTACTTATGTTATACTCACATGCTCATACATTGCATTCCACTAGGTAGTGACCATACTATTTCCCTGCTAGCATCAGGCTGAGTGGTGGTTGTTGCTCTTTGACAGAAGCCAGTAACCCCACTCTCCTTTCTGAAACTAATTCAGATATGTACTGCTGCCTTTAGAAAAAGTGTTAATAAAGACTTATTTGAAACTAGTAGAAAGCCATGGGTGTCTTCAGAAAGCGAGCCACAACTTATGCCACCTGCAAGAATAACAGGCTGCATTAAGTATTTTTTAGGTGGATCTAAGTTGGCTTTTATTATTTCAAATTTTAAAAGTTTATGTCAATAAGAGGATGAGGGGTGTGTGTATGTATATGCATATGTATATGACAATATCAGGTACTCAGGTTTGCATAGAAGACATCACAAGTTGGACAGTAGGGCATTAGGAATTTGGGGAGGGAGCAGTAGAAATCTGATGTGGGATAATGAGGTGATAAGAGCTTTTCTGGTATGTGTGCCTGGTTAGATGTGACCAGAAGGTTGAACACTATTAGTACTGTATTAATACTCAACCAAAGTTGAAAGCTGAACTCTCTGGACAACAAATTTCAAACTTGCCTTAAGTCAGTACTGAGTTGATGCTAGTTTGCTGGCAGCTGCCTTTCAGGTGGGGTGTCAGTGTCTCTAGTGAGGAATACCCATGCCAGAAAGTCAAGGGGAAATGTGACGATGTGAAATGAGGTCAACCTAAGTCAAAGTGCATTGTTTCGCATTGCCAGCTGTAGGTGTGGCTGCAGAAGGCCAGCACTGTGGAGTATGTACTAAATAAATTTTTAAGATATATTCTTCAGGTGACCTTCTGAAACTCAATTTTCTACATATAGAGGATTTTCTCCCATGCTTTTGCAAAACAATATTTAAAGGTGAAAGAAGAGAGCATGCCAAATACACAGGAAAGTGCATTTTCCTTTTATGCTTTTCCATGTGAAGTTTCCTCTACATTTGCAAGGTAGTATATATGTATTATACTCTTGAATTTTTGAATTTGCAGCAATGGTTGTGTGTATTTAAATACTGGACATGTTTGGTTCACAGCAATTATCCATGATCAGTCTCACGAGGAATAACTGATAATGCCATATGTTGTCTAAAGGTCAGTTTTGTTTAGAATAGGGGGAAAAAAAGGGGTGTTTAGTTCAGCTGAGAATACAGATGTTATGTAAGGCAGTAAGAAAACTGCTATGAAATACATGAATGATATATGACAGGGTTTCCTTTATGGAACTAGGCCTTCATTAATTTCATGCCATGTGATTAAATGCTGCCTTTTATTTGTTTTCAGTGTAGATGTTGTCATTTGTATGTTGCAGTCTGTGCCCATAGCCTCCAAGCTAAATATAAGTCCATATTCTCCATGTTTGGGCAAATAATTGAATTTTTTTTCAATTGAGACATACTTTTAAAAATTCCTCACTTGAGTTAAATGTCATTATTTATTTGATTTATAAATACTTTTAATATTTTTAATTGATAGTAATTTTTTCTGTTAAGTCCAGCAAAACATGTTTTTAGGTGGAGAGAGTAAATAAATAGGAAAAAATTACCTTCCAGTTTGACCTGGAGTAATGTTTTCTGACAATAAGTTTTGGGAGGTGCAGCAGTACCAATGGGGAACAAATGTCACTTCCACCAATATTTTCCAAACACCAGATCAAGGTAGTAAGTTGATTTGAGGTACCTTTCGGCAACCTAGTTGCCAGTTTCAAGCCTTATATTTAGCTCTGAAGGGAAAAATGCTTTTTAACTTTCCCTCATTAGCTGTACAGAAAAATAGCAAGTAATAAAAGGTAGCCATCTGCCATCAAAGAAGCTCTTCTAATTTTCTACTACAGAATATTTAATACTGAATATGACGTAAATGCCAGAGGGTGGTACAGGTTGCCCCATCCCTGGAAGTGTTCAAGACCAAGTTCAGTGGGGCTTTGGGCAACCCAGCCTAGTGAAGGGTGTCCCTGTCCATGGCTGGGGGTTGGAAATAGATGATTTTTTATGTCCTTTCCAACCCAGAGCATTCTATGATTCTGTGATCTATACAGGATACCTCTTAGCTTGAATTTGCAGATGGAAAGCAGTTTCTATCCAGACAGTGTATAGTCAGTAAACAGAAACCTATACAGGATTACCTTTCCCAACATACGTTTTGTTTAAAAGCAATATCAGTTTATACATCAGCGTTACGAAAAAGCCAGTGTTCCTCTGCAAACAGCTCAAGTGCTTTTTCACGCCAATATTTTCTTCAGTCTATATGAATTAGATATCATGGCAGAAAAAAATACCTCATTATCACACAACTCTAGGAAACTTAAATACTATGTACCATTATAATTCTTGTTCTGACTTGTCTCCAGAAAGATGCTTTCCTTATGTTCTCATTATGTTAATTTTTTTTTCTAGATTCACCTTAGAAAAAGAAATAATGAAGACAGTACTACTTTTACATGTTAATTCACTTTTTGAATGAAAGAGCAGTCTCAGTTTTGGCCCCATTTCTGTTTCTGACAAAACAAATTAACTCTGTTATTAGCTTTAAATCTTATTTAGGAAGGTCCACAGTCTTTCTTTTTTTTTTTTTTAAACCTACTATTAAATTGAGAATGAGTTTTTTAATGAAAGCTATGTGAAGGCTGGTATTATAAAAATGTGAACCAATATCCTCTGAAATGCTTCTTTGTATTTAATATTTTGTAAGTTTTTAACATTGTACTGCATAAGAACAGTGTTTTCAATGAGTGTTTCAAATTATCTCCTTTTATGAAAAGGACATTTAAAAAATATGTAAGCTACAATAGGTAAAATTCATTAAATTCACTAAAGTTATCAGTCAGTCAGTAACCAAGGAAAAGGAGATAAGTGGTTTTGTAGAAGAGATAGTCATGTCTGACCACTTCCTAACTATGACCAAAAAAAACCCAAAAAGGACAGTATGAAAATAAACAACCTTCCCAATATGTGGCTACCTTCTCTAGACTAGTAAAATGAGGGGGTTTCTGCAGGTTTTTCTTCTAAAAAAATCTCTTGTATTATTAGGTTTTGTTGATGGGATGTTCTGAATTGCTTCTTCTTAAAGGTGCGACTGCATTTGACACATCAATACCAGGTCATTCGGTGTCTTATCCAATGTCCACCAAGACATTTGGAAGTCCTTTTGTTTAGTTCTTTTAATTTCAACCTAATCCCATGCTGTTTGTAAAGTATGGCAATGATCTCAATAGGTCCACTAGCATATATATATATTCATATATATATATGTCTGTGCATATATTTTTTTCTTAGAAACTATCCCTCGTGGTTTGTGTTCTCACCCCTTGTGTGTAGACTATTTTCATATATATCAATATTATCTGCAGACCTGAATAACAATGGGAGCATAGATACCACTTAGCCTCCACTCTTTGTGCATCAGAAAAATCTGCTAACATTATTTTTTGTTTATTACAGGTTTCTTTTCTCCATGGAAAACTCCAAAGCCTGTAAGTTCCCTTTCAAAATTATACACATTAAGTTCATAAAATGACTATCATTTAAAGCAAATTTCAGTCTACTTTCATCTAACCCTCCTGTTCCCAGCTCATGAGACACTACCAGCAGTGCTCAAGGTGAGACAGCACAAAGGGTGGCCTCACTAATAAGCTCTGCAGATCTGTTGAGTTGGAATCTGCCAGCAGCGGTCTGGAGAAAGGAATATCTCGATGCTAAGAAGGGTATCAAGAACCAGAAATGCAGTGGTTCAAAGATGAAAGGTCTGGAGGAGAAGGCAGCAGAAGGCCTCAGCCATGAGGCCAGTCTAATTGGCTTTCTAGTTAGCTATCTCTTTGAAATGAACACCATACACTTTTTCTGGTTTACAAGTTGCCTGAACTTAACATCCTTAAAGTGATTGTTATTCTTTCTTGTATTAGGAGATCTAGAGCTGGAAACAGTCACACCTCAAGTCAGAGCTTGGAATAGATAACTTAGAGATGCCTTCTACCCAATTTTTCTGTTTCTATGATTTTCACATTAAATCCCCAGGTATAAAGACCTTTCCTACTGTAAGACTCTTAAGCTATGACAATGACCGCATTTATTCTGTTGATACTATATTATATCATTTTTTGAAGCTGTGACTACATTCACAGTGTAAAAAGAAATCATAAGCTACTATTTTGGTTTCCTGGTTTATTTTGTTTTGTTTTGTGCTATTTAATTTGGCTTTTTTATTTAGATTGTAAAGATCTTAAAATAGTGCTTATCTCTCATCTGATGTGTGTAGAGGAAAAAAAGAGCCCTGACTCTGTCTGAAGGTTTCTAAGAGCAGTAGAAATAAGAGTAGGAATATTTTCTAAAGGATATATAGCTTTCTTATTTGTAGAAGGGGATGCTTTTGAAAGCGGACAGTTCTCACCTTCTTTACATACATATCAAACATGAAAATATATTAATATGTAAATAAAATAAGAATACATGAATAGAAAAATATACATATATATATGTATAAATATATAAATATCAGCATATTGTTGATTATTGTCTGTAAAGTGTTTTTATATAAGCAGTGTATTAGTTCATACTCTGGCAGTACTTCCCAATAATCAGAACCCAGAGAAACAACCCAAATAATGCAGTTATTCATGCAATAATCTGAGGAAACCAGGGTTTACAGAATAATATGACACCACTGTGTGCAGATACCATACCATATTCACAGATAGCCTACTTTGGTACAGTGTCAGAAAGAGATTTTACAAATGATTAACCAGGTTAAGATCATGTGCCTTCCTCTGTCTGTCACCACTTCACCTAGAGAAATAATCAGACATAAATTTCTAGTGCCCGTGACATGGAGATTGAAACAGAGTGTCCTTAAAGCACTCCGTGTCTGCACACAGTCTGAACCCTTTCCCAACACCACAGCACATCCCTGTAGGTGTGTAACAGGAAAAAAAAATTGTAGATGGCCCAAAACCAGGCTTTTTTCCTTCTTGAGTGACTACTGCTGCACCTTTACCACTCTGGCAGCACAGGGGAGAAGCAACCACTGTTTTTTAAAGAAAAAGGGGACCACAGGCCATTGGCTGGAAGAGGAGACAAGTTCCTGTCCCTGAGGCAGAGGCTCAGGGATGGTGTGCACTGCATCTCAGTGAGATCAACATCCCAGACTAACCTGGGCTGACTGAAATTTCCTGTGATTTCTATGCATATAATGCATATATTATATAGATCATATGTGATACAATTTAATTAGTGCAAAATGAACTTGTGCAATGACACCAAATCATAACCACGTTTAGATGTGATGCGCAGCATTCAACATCATGTTTACACATTTCTAAGGGTCCCTTTGTCTGTGAGTTAGCTTTATGATAACTCATGTTGAGAATTATTATGTGACTACTTGATATGTGTTTGGGAGATATAATTACCCTTCTGTTTATCTGTTCATGTATTTCTGATAGCAATATTACCCACAAGTAACAATATTTTGCTCAATTTTTATCTTCACAAAGATTTAGAGCTAACCAGCAAGCAAGTGTTAGACATATGGGGCTCAGTAAAGCTTCACCAACTGATCTTCAGTTTCTTGTCCTTCTAGGGAAAAGTTTGCTTATCAAAGGCAATTGTATTTTTCTTTCTCTTTTAAATGCTTTCTTTAAAGCTTTTAAAGCTTTTTCTTTAAAGCTTTCTTTATATATGTTTATACATACACCTGAGGTGTTTCCTTTACAGTCAGAAGTATTATTGTGACATTTGTGTGACTTGCCATGTAGGCTATTTTACCCAATACACAGGATAAATTTATCTAGGTGTGAAGGTACCCTACATACTTTCCTGTACCTAAGCTATTTCGATGACAACTCAGGTATGTCCATATGTCTTTTTATTGCACAGGACCTGCATACTTATAATGCATTCTTGTATCACATCCTAGTTGCCATCTTTTGTATCTGACCCAAAATAAATGTGTCTCTTTTGATCAACATTGGCAAATATTGTACAATATTCCACATCTTTATCATTAGCATTTTATAGCACTAATACTTCCCTTTCTCAACTTAAATACTATACCAAATTCATACTAGGGCATGAGAGACATCCTATGATTGAGATATCTAATTACTTATTTTCTTCATTGTTTCTAATGAATCAATCCTACTTTACTGCTGAAACTCTGACAGAAGCACAGCCTGAATTATAACACTTCTCTGTATTAAAAAAAGAGCTGCTCAACAACTTAAAATGATTAATATCCATAATTTGTTTGTTTTGAAGTATGAAGCTAAGAAGGTCAGATTATCTGGGATGTGCAGAGTGATTGTTACTCAGCACGTTGACTACGAGGACTCTAAAACATTTGTAGTCCACATGTACTTGGTGCGGAAAAAGCCTGATGCTCTAAATCATCAGAGCAAAGCCTACCTGCTGAGCCAAACACCTTCTGAAACTGGGGAATGAAAGGCAGAGGATAATCATAGAATTTGTAGAGCAAACTTGCTGTAGACATGCAGTCATCTTTGATAAGGCATTGCTGATCCAACACTAGAAGTTGGCAGTACTTAATTATAGTTCAGGTTTTTTCCACAACAACTGATTGTTGTGTTATGTGTGAGAAGACTTTGCTCTGGTGACTTTACCACCTTGGCTTCTGGAAGGTCATTGGAAAAGCCAAATACTCATTTACTGGGATAAACATTTGTGTTTTGTTTAACTACAATTATTCAAATATATTTTCTAATGCAATTTAATTAGTAGCCAACTCCTTCAAAAATAAAAATGCAGATCCCCAGGTCTTCTTTTGCACAGTCTATCGTATTATCTCCTTTCTCACTTGATGTACTTGTGAGACCACTAAGAAATTGTGTCTTGGAGAAACCGTAGACTGAGGTGGCTTACATGCATAGACAATATACTGCTGTGTATTTCTCTGCTCTAAATGATCTGGAAGATCTGAAAAGCTTATCCTGTGCATGAGAGTTTAGTTGGATGACACCATTGACATTTTTTTATATAACAACCCGTAAGAAATGAAAAAGACTGCATCAGACTAATGATCATTTTCGCTCCATGTTCTGTACTGTATTATTGAACATTCAACTATCACTAGTTGCTCAAATACCTGCTGTAATAATTTTGCCTTTGGGTTGTTTTTTGGTTTTGTTGTGGTTCTTCAATTTAAGCTGTAAATTCTGCTCAGTTACAGTAATCTGCTTGTCCCTAGGCAGCTAGCTATTTTCATGCATTCTCAAAAAATAGATCATTCACTTGCTTCCTAGTCTGTCCATTTTTTTGATAAGCATTACTGTCAGTTATGTATTTTGATGAAACTGTTAATTGTGTCTTCATAGACCCATGGATTCCACCTTTAGCAGACTAACTTTCAATAGTGTATTCTGGGAGAGGCACTTGACATGCCTCAGGGGTAGCGCTCAACATTAATCTGTACAGGACCATAGTATAGAGAAAGAGCACATCTTCCCATGAGCAACAAATTAACAAATTTAACCAAATCATTTTATAAACAACACAACACACACCTTTCATCTCAAAGGCAGCAAAGGATTTGCTGACTTTACAAAATACATGCACAACTGAAATCAGTGTCTTTGGTCTATGTAGGGAAGTCACTTTTCACAAAACTTCATCTCTGTTCTCTGTATGTTTTTATTTCAGATGATGGAACGATGGGAAAATCAAGGCAGCCCTCAAACAAGCCTGTCTGCTCCAGCTATGCCACAAAATATTCCCTATCCACCCACTCTTCACAGGAGTTCATTTCCTGATTCAACAGAGGCCTTTGATCCACGAAAACCTGACCCATATGAGCTGTATGAGAAATCAAGAGCTATTTATGAAAGTAGGCGTAAGTGAAAGCCCTGCTCACCCGGCTGACCATTTAATATTTTAAGATTTTGCCTATGAATGTGTCACTGCTGACATAATTTTCCATAATTATCTTTTGTCATTTGAAGAATGAACTATAATCCCAGTTAATAGAGGCCATTATAAATTATTCAAAAATTCTACACTTAGACATTTTCCTAGATTTTGCCTAGATTCTGAAGTTTTACTTTCATAGATTTTTCCCCAATACTTTTGCTCTCTTCACTTTAACTGTCAAATCCTTTGTGAAGAATAGCATATATGCTACCACATTTTACTGTGGGATTTTCCTTCAGAGTTAATCAATATGAGAATGTGAATATAGCAATACATAATTCCTTCACTTACTTTCACTTTAAAATGAAATTTATTAAAGAAATTTCAGATTTACTTTTTTTTTTAGAAATTACTTTGACAGGTTTTCACATCATCCTCAGTAGTTAGAAGCCCATAGCCCTAATAACTACATTTGAAGATATATACAAAACAGTACTGGCCTGTCTTGATTCTATCTTTTCACAGTTTTAGGGAGTGTACCACAAATTTTCCACAAGGATAAAAGGGGTTAAACTTATTTACTCCTTATCATAAAGAACATTTTTGCTAAACATGTTACTCTAAGTTGTCCAGAGCTTTTACACTTATTAAGATCAAAGCTTCAAAATAGTCTGGTGTGTTAATGAAAACTTTTTGATAGCAGTTATTACTTGCACATAGCACCTTTCAATTAATTTTATAAATTACTTTAGCCTATAGACTAAATTACTTTATAAATTACACATAAAATATTGCACTGCTGCTGGTTTGGATTAGTCCATTAAAACCTAAACAATCACAGTCCGCAACCTGGAATGTACAAATTTCTTTAGAGGGATGGTCAGGGCTGGTGAAGAGTCTAGAGAACAAGACTTGAGAGGAGTGACTCAGGAACTGGGGTTGTTTAGTCTGAAGGAGGCTGAGGTGAGACCTTAATGCTCTCTCCAACTACCTGAAAGGAGACTGTAGCCAGGTGGGTGTTGGTCTCTTCTCACAAGTAACAAGCAAAAGGACAAAAGAAAATGGTCTCAAGTTAGATTGGATATTAGGAAAAGTTTCTTCACCAAAAGACAGCACTGGAACTGGCTGCCCAGGGAGGCAGTCCAGTCACCTGGCATTTAAAAGACATGCAGATATAGCACTAAGGGACATGGTTTAGCAGGATTTGTCAGTGTTAGATTTGTGGTTGGACTTGATAATCTTAAAGGTCCTTTCTAACCTAAATGGCTTTATGATTCCAGGATTTTATGTTATTCTCATAGGCACTGGGTTGGTGCTGCTGTTGCTTGCCTCGGCCATTCAATTGCAGCATCAGCATTTCCTCTTTGGCTTCAGTATTTCCAGTCCTCAGTAGGGTGGATATGCCAGAGGAAGACCATGGTTCAGTTCACAGCCACTCTTAAGTTAACTCAAACCTAGGCCCCAGATTGCATCTCAGATTTGATTCTTTGCCATTGTGGCTAGTACTACCATCTTCTACCACTCTGATCTGTTTAATGTAACTTCTTTCAGTAGAGATTGTCCCCTTAAAACTCACTCTCTATACTCCAGACCTTTTTTCAGCAATACCAAATATCTTATTCTCCCTAAATATACAAAGCGTTTGATTTTCAATTTTAAACTGTTAGGTAAACTATAGGAACCGAGTTTACCAGTGTATTTATAAACATCATGTAGCCCATGCTGGCCTCTATTATTTACTGATGTAGCATCTTTCTCTGCTCTAGATGTAATTCTTGTTTGGACAGAGTACCAAGACCATGTACAAACAGAGATTCTAATTTTTGCACCTTTAAAACTCTTTGAAGTATGGATCAGGATCCAGTGTGGAGCGGGCCAAAATATTTGAGCAGAGGTAGAAATAATTTTCAGCCATCTCTCTGTTGTCTTCCACTTTCTCTCACTTTCACTTTCAGTTTAGCTTTCACTTTAGCTTTATCTTGTGTATTACGGGCTAGAGTGACAAATAAATTGAAGATTTGTCAGAGCTGAAATGTTGCTCCCAAATGTGCTAGTATTTGAACTATAAATGAGAAACAATTACATAGTTAACAAGGGTTTTATCTAGTTCACCATCTCCCCTGAAAACACTCTTGACTTCATATACTGCTTTAAGGAAAGGAAAATCCTTTGCAAGTAATTGCTTCCCATATGGATAGTTTCTAGAGGTGAAGTATTTTATCAAATATCTGCACATTCAGCAGAATCAGAATCATCTTTTGTGGTTAAAGCCACCAAGCCAAGAGTGGAAAAGCAGATTATAGGCTTCCTGCATTGAAACATATATCTTTGTAAGACAATTAAGAAAAAAGTTATACATGCCATATGCATACATATTTATATGGCATCTGCTTTCATCTTGATCCCAAACATGAAGAGTTCTGTATTTACAGATTTGCCCTAATTCATGAAAGCAAATAGGTTCAAAGCACATTTACCCTTCATAAAACTGAGGGAAATATAGATCTGATGTCAATTACAAGGACACCCCGAAAGATGATAAAGTACACCAGAAGATATATTACACTATTCATTAAAAGAATAAAGCGATTCATTACTGTTCATGGGTGCCTTCTACGACTTTTCTGTTTACTCCCTTGATCAACAGAAACTTCAGTCTTTTACTGATGTTCAGAGGGATATGCTACACCAGAGGAAGATCTGATAACATGTAGGTTGAAGTTATGCTGAAGCCTGTGTTTAAATTATTTAATTACATTTGAGTTCTGTCCAAGAGGCAACTGGAAACTGTACATAACCCTTTTTCACCTATAAGTAGGAATTTGAAATCACAAAGCTGTTCGATCCAAAGCAAGAAAGGGAGGGATGAACAGCAAGAGTGCAGAAATCACTCTCCCCAGATTTCCAGCAGTGCCCTAAATCTTCCAGCTAATCCTGGAAGCTTTAATTTATTGTTTTCTGATGCTGGTATCTTTTGAACATTTTTCTCTAAGATCTGATTCCACAGTTCCCAGTGAGATCTCTTCTGCACTCATTCATATCCCTTGGTCGTAAATAATTGACCTCAAACATCTCTGTTCTCCCTGACATTTTTGTTTCTTGAATGTCATATGCACACATTCTAGCAAATTCAATTTGTCAAGCCTTTGATTGCTGTTATTCTCTATGTGGTGTTAACATTTTCTTAAGTGAAAGAAATAGGCAGGAAATCCATTGCTGAGTCAAGAAATGGCCGTCTAAATTGAGTATATGGGAGGGAGAGTTTCAAAGTAATACACACTGTGTACTACCATATGGCTGTGTCAGGTTAGCTATCTTCTGTAAAGACCTACTCTTAAAGTATACAGGGAAAGATCAGCTACTTCAGTTTTTCTTAAACACTTCTTATCTCAATATAAATTTGCCTTATCTCCTGGCAAGAATAGAAAAGAAGGAGGTTCATCTTCTACAATTAATGCAAAGAAGTGAACATTCATGACCTAGAAATCTCAAAAAGCAAAAGAGAGAGTTTGGGTTTTGTTTCTCTCACAGTGTGACTGCTACTCAATAGTTCTTTTTATATGGCTATAGCTCTGAATTACTACAGATCCTTTTATCAGAGGATCTCATCATGGTCAGCACTCACCAGAACCTCATCAATGCTTCCTGCTTCCTTATCAGGGAGTTGAGCATCACAGCATATTTCCGTGAGAAGCACAAGCAACATGACTCAAAGCCAAGCAATAACAAGACCTAAGGAACCTGATTCACAAGCCTTTGCTCTAGCTGCTAAATATACTCATCCCTACCAAATGATAGCAGGAAAGGGGCTACAAGCAGGATGTGTCCATTAAAAAGGATGATTTTTATTCTACAGGCATGTTTTTCCACCTTAGACAAGTGAAGAACCTGTATGACCCTGTTCAATAGGGAGATTTCAATTTTTAATGATTGTCTATGAATTACAAAGGGCTACTGCTCCCATAGTGGATGCAGTTCTACCAATACAGCTCAGACACAGATCAAACAATGCATTAGTGCAAAGGCAGAGTGCAACTCTGGTTTGTAAGTCTTAGCTCCTTGGAAAATTGGTTGTTGTGAGTTACCTGTTACCTGTCAGCTCTTTACCTGTTAGCTGTCACCTGCCTCTGCTGTCACCCATCAACTGTGCTCAGTAGCTCCAAGTAGCCAAAAAAGAGCATAAAGTGTTTCCAAAGACAGGTGAAGATTACCACATTACCCAAAATAGCTAGTTAAAAACAAAAGAAGGGAAATTGTTTTCTTCTTTCTTTGTCTTTCTTTTCTGCAGCTACATCTCTGTCTCTCTGCTTTCTCTCGCTTTTTTTTTCC
>VZTU01002356.1:15758-27956 GCA_013400835.1 Zapornia atra | reverse complement strand
TTGCACTTTGCTGTGTTGAACTTCACTAGATTCACCCAGGCCCACCTTTCCAGCCTGTCAAGATCCCTCTGGATGGCTTCCTTTCCTTCTATTGTGTCAACCACACCACTCAGCTTGGTGTCATCAACCCTTGCTCACACTTCTTTCTGGCAGGGCATTGGAGGTGGGCAGAAACCCAGGGAACCGAGCCTGAAACAAGTAGGAAATCAGACTGTTCTTGTAGTCCTGAAAAGAGAAGATGCCAGGGGGAACCCCTACATCTCTTTGTCACCATGCAATAGTTAATGAGTGCAGTGTCTGGTCTCAATCAAGAGTGATTAACAAACTACCCATGTTGGTCACTAAAAGATGCTTGTAGTAAGCGTGTTGGCTAAGGTTTGGAGTGAAATAAAATACACACACCATTTAACGGACAGACACGCTTGCAGTGAACATGAGTCACACTGAATCTTCTTTTTTTTCTTTTTATTTTTGGTGGGGGGTGGATTTAACCCTCACTGAGTGAAGGAGTTGCTGATTTAGTCAAGTTGAGAACAGGATGCGACACATTGGTCTAGTGCATTGACATTTGCATCTCTGAGTGAGAGTGCTTGTTTTCACTGGAAGAGCAGCAAGGCTGCCTTTTGAAACATTTAAAGGTAATTAAGCTTTTGGAGGGAAAGTAGTGAATGCACTTTGATGGAAAGCTTTGAATGTCTCCAACCTGCCAGAATGGCTACAGAAAGACTTCGGCATTTCTGTGTGTGCATCTTTTTAAACTGCCTGGTCTGTTTTGGGAGTTGTAAATAAATACTTACATTTGCACTTTACTTTCACCTGATATAACAGTGGCTTCAAGGTAACAGCGATTTCAAGGCTAACAGCAGAATATTGCAGATCTAAAATTAAAAGCATGTGTCCTTCTAAAAGCAAGGCAGCTCAGGCTGAGGGCAGGTATCAGAAGGGTAGGAGAGGAAGATGTCTTTTCCATTGGCTAGCACTGACTAGGAGACCTCTCAGGCATACAGCAAAGGAATAAAAGGCAGGCTTGAATTAATTTTGCATTAAGAAAAACCAAACCCAACATTTTTCCCTGTAAGTGCACCCCTTCCCACCCCCTTCTGAAGCCCCTTGGGATTCCAGTGCTAATTGCTGGTGCCTAGTACCTCACATGGGGGCTGCACCATGTCAGGTAAAGAACAAAGAAACCTGTCAGGGCTGTGTGGCAGAATCCCTGGGCACGTCCCGTCTCCAGACACAAGCTCAACCTTTGTTACCTCCTTCTGGATTTAAAAGCACTATAGAAAAGTGCTACACAGGAACAGTCTAAATGTGCTAAAAGCTAATTGGGACATGAAGGAAGACTTAATTCTTTAGAAATACCAAGGCAAACATGTCCCCTTCCCTCCAAGGGAAATAAAACAAATGTTTTACTAGAGGGATGGAATCAAAAGCAATCAGAAAGTCACCCACACAGCACGTGACAGCAGCACAGTGGGATCCCGGCTTGGTCTCTCAGCTCTCTGTGCTGCGGCGTGGAGAGAGCAGAGCTCAGCCCTGTGACTCCAGCCCTGGCCCGCGGCATGTTAGACTGCTGTCATACAGCCTGCATCAATTTTGCACAGCGGCAAACTCGGAACCATAACACTACGTGTCTGTGTTTGTATAGGAGGCAGAAAGTAAAATTAAACAGGGTATGTAATTAGGTATTTCATGCCACATCATATTCTACTGGGATTTAAAAAGCATATCCAGCATTTGCTAATGACCCCAGTGAAGGTCCATGTGTCTGTCTCTCAACTTCCACATGATACAGAAGCCTACAAACATAGATTACACATATAAGTTTGGGTGGGATTTGTGCCCCTATGTGCAGGTCTTTCCTGCTGCATCCTTGTTCTGGGGAGTTAATCCTGGAAATCAGTGCCACAGCTCCTAAAAACAGCTATGGTGAAGCATCTGTGGGCAGATACGTAAAAGTGTCTCACACAGGGTAGCCAGTTAGTCACTTCACTGCTAATGTAGGTATGGCAAAGCTTATTTAGACCATGGCTACTCTGCAGAACTTTACAAAATTTGCTTTTTTTCTATTCCCTGCCTACCAAGTAGCCTTCATCTTAGTGAAAGCAGGAACCCTAAGGTGGAGAAGCAACAGGTACAGGGACTGTTCTAAATGCTGGGACCCCCTGTCCTGCCTTTGTCCCCACTGGGTTAGCAAAGAGTTTAAAATGATGCCAGGTGCTTATGGCTGCAGGTGATCGAAGTAAAGCAAACACACCTGGCCTTGGACAATAAGCAGTCCAGGGCACAGCCAGTCCCTATCAGGAGAATGGCTGAGGATCTCGGGTGTCTGGGGGTCTGCAGCAGGCCTCACAGCATTGCTGGGGCCGTGACTGTGCTAGCTGTGGTCAGCAACATCGTCTGCAAAATGTCCCGAGTGCAGATGGAGACTTTGGAGAAAATGTAGCTAGGACTCTGTTTCATCAGCTGCCCAGAATGCAGTGGGATATGTTTTTTACCTGGAAGAATTTCCCAACCAAACTGGCTTTCCGCACCAGTTGCAAGGGCTAGCCTCTTCCTGGGGACAGGCCCCTGGTGTGGCTTAGCAAGCTGCTTTCAGGACTGAAGTCTTCCAGTATTGGCTTTTCATCCAAAACCTGTGGTGCATATCCCAGGCCTGGCTTGATCTGGCAAAAGCTTATCACCTCTCACAGTCCCATCGACAAAGGTGATAATGGAAATGGGGTCTACCTGCTCTTCAACGTGGTTTGTAAAACTGACTTGTGTAAACTGGTTTGAAAGAATAGTTGAGTCCCACCTCAGGCAGCTAACCGAAACTGCTATTGCCTCTCAGGCAACAAAGGTGTTTATAGGCAATACTTTGAAAAGTATTAATGGGATTTCCCAGGCCGATGTAGACAGTCCCCCATGTCTGCTGGTGACTCCTGCCTTTAAGAACCCCACAGCAGTGCTTGTAGGCTGTGTATGGGGCCACCCACTCGCTGGGGTCCTGAGTCAGCACAGCTAAGGCTGACTTGAGGTCCTTCACCCCCCACTTTGTGGTCCCAGGCCTTGGGGCAGCAGAAGATCTATGGTGAGTGGTAGCTTGTAGATGCCAATGCTGTGATGCCAATCACCAAGCATGCTGTATAATGGAATATGAGAGGAGTCACACCTCAGTGCTACCTGGCTCGATAACATCTTTTAGTTGACATTCCCCTCCTTGCAATGCCCCCTTGTCCTTTTTAAGGGAATAAAGAAGAAAAGAAAGGAAGCTTGCATTCTGATGCCGGGTCAGTGGATATGGGATAATTCAAATTCAGCACCTTCCTCCAAGCTATGTGGTACCCAGGGGACAGTATCTTACTCTGCTCCTTCCTATCACTCTGTGCACTTGTAGGGGCTTATGGTATTACTGCAAAACACTCCAGACATGCACAGCATGAAGAAACAAGTTGAAAGGTACATTTGGATGCTCCAGACTCAAATCAGATAAACTCACAGGATTCACGTGGCCTCTGACACCTGGTGATTACAAATGGTAATAAATACAATCCAAATTTAGGTTGGCACATGCTTTCCTAGCAAGGGGGAAAAAATAACTGCATTTTAACAGACTAAGTGGTTAGAGAACTTTGTTAATTCAGACATAAACCTGTTAGCATAAAATATTGCCGGAGGTCTGAAATGGCCTCAGACAGTTTACATTTTTCATCCAGATCGCTGTTAGAGACAACTAACCCTTTCTCTCCCTAAGAATAATGTTGCTTTTCCACAAAGCAACCCAAAAGCCAACCTCTTTGTACACAAGAGAAATGCCCCTAATCTAGACTTTATTAGGCTGATCATTTTATAATGGCTTTAGAAACTCCGGACAAAATAGAGCGGTGGGTTTAGCTGACGGTAATGTCAGATTGCTGTCAATAATCCCCAGCAGATGAAAACGTGTGACCCTTTTCCCCCTTAATTGTTGAATATTTATTTTTATCTTATAATGTTAATAAGGTTTATTGTGCTGCAGAGAGAGCCGATATCACATGACCTTCATCTTCCTGACTCACAACAAAACCAGAAACATTACACTGCCTGTCACGTCCTGTTGTTTAATGATAATGTGTAGGTTAGTTGCTTTTCTTCCCCATACAATATTATTTATTCCTTTTGGACTGCCTTCCCTTATTTGGAGTTGTGGTTGTGCAGAGCGAAAACGCGTGACTGAAATAGGAGGTTCTGGAGCACCTTTTCAGTACGAGCAGTGGGAATAATAACAACAACAACAACAAAAACCCAACTAGTTTTTAGGCAGCACTTGATTGGTTTATGAGTGGCATTATAAGATGCAATTGCTTGCAAGAGCAGGGGACTGGATTTGATGAAGCAGGAGGGACCTAGCAGTTCAGTCTTCCTAAATAAGAGCTAGATAAAAGACTGAGCTACCCCCGTCTCAATAAACAGAGCCAGACTATGTGAAGAACACGAGAGGAGGAAAACAATCTTCATTTTCTTTGGAACAAAATTAGCTCCACTCATGTATATTTGAGATGGCAGGAACCCAAAATAAAGGCTTGCCTCTGGTGCTCTATTTGTGCTGTGCTGAGCCAGGACCCCCAACCCAGATAACTTGTTCTGGATCGGTCATGTTGGTGTCGCTTAGGGACGTAGGAGCCAAATTGATACAGACTGAACGCAATAGCTTGGGGAACTAGGCTGTGGCTTAGGCTGCACCTTTTCAGAAGGTGAGGCTCACGCCTGGGTGGATTAACTGCATCTTCAATTCACGCACCCGGGAATGCATGGCTGCAGCTCCCAAAGCACTGAGAAACACTGGCTGCTGTGCCTGGCAACGGCCTCCCACTCTCTCCACAGCAAGGGGCAAACCCAAGTGTTCCTCAGGCCCAGCCTCTCTTGTCAGTCCCTGAGGCAGAGCAACCAGCACATCACACCACTCCACGCTTGGCCCTGTGTCTAATCGAAGCAGGGATGTGGAAACCTTTGTCAATCTGCTTCAGAAAAGAAAGCCCCAGGTGGAGGATGCACTATTAGAGAAGCACGGGATAGCTGGGAAGTTCAGCCCTTTAGGCAGCAGGCACCAGCCTCTGGACACGGCCTGGCTATGAGTGGCCTTGCTGGAAGGGAGGGCGCTAATCGTGGAGGAGGCCCCCCCACTTTCTGTGGGCAGGCAGGACCCAGCTCTGGCTTTGCATCAAGAGCTTGGTGAGGGGCACAGAAAGAAGCCTGGAAGTCTTAGTGTATCATCTATGCCAGAAACCTCCAGCTGCACAGTCCTGAGCACAAACTTTGTGTGTCATCAGCACAGTAAAGATAAGTAATTTTTTGGGTTTGTTACACATTTTAAATGGAGTGAGAGCCCTCAGCTATTCCAACACATTCCCTTTGCAGGTTCGTTAATGAGACCTATGGGAATTGGATTGGGTTCTTCACTCTGTTATTTGGACTGTGTGAAAAAAAATTGTGGAAAGGAGAAGCTATTTTCAAGCCAGGACTCCTTTATTTTCCCTATTTCAAAACTGAAATGTTTACCAGGCTTCTGCCGTTCTGTCCAGATATGTGAGGTATTTATTAAGGTTGTGCAGAGACTCTGGATTTTTGTGTGTGGTTATTTAGATCTCTGTGATCAATTATTTACATTGCTTTTTTAAACATTATTTTATGGTGTGAAAAAAATATATAATGGTATAAAAAATAATGTTTCAGTCCGTGCAGTAGTGAAACAATGTAGTACTTTTATTTGGTTCAGAGTACTTTGTTAGCATCAGTGACATGGATGTTAGGGTGCACTCGTGAATTAGGCAATATATCCCAGTCACAGTGACATGAAAATCAACTCTCACTCCCAGATGGCTTTGTGCCAGTATAACTATTTTTTTTGGGGGGGGAAGAATAATTTTTACCAGGATAATAAAAGCTTCAAAACCCCAAAGCCTGGTTGTAGTTATATAAAAAATTAAAGTACCATATCTGGGTCTGGCTGTCCCCCAAATACTGGTATCAGGACTCCTCCACTGGCTCTAAACTGGCATAGGCCAGGTCTTGGTTTTCAGCCTGTTACATCAATACCGATGTAGCTAATGTGCGACAGATGTCGTGGTGAAATCATAGATCCATTGAAGTCACTGGCAAAACTCCCGTTCGTTTATATAGTCCCAAGGCTTTGCTCAGCACAATTCAGGCTCCACGTGCAATACCCAAAACAGAGGTCACCCCCAGTTACAACATGGCTGTTGCCCTAACTGAGGATCAAGATGATCAGAAAGCAGCAGTGTGCCCAGCACCTGGATGTGCTCCTGTAGCTGGCCCTTCACTGGTCTCCTCAGGCATTTTTATGTGATGGGCAATTGCCACAGAAACGCTTCTGCCCACCACTTCTCTTCCGCCATCCTGTAACATCCGTGTGACACCTACAGAAGTCATTCCAGTTGCAAGCAAAGCTTTGGCTAGTTTTGAGGCAATTTAGTAGTGAAAGGGAAAGAAAGAAGAGCTGGTGCTGCATTAACTTCCAGATTCTGGAAGGGACTGAAAACCTTGTCCATGCTGTGTGATGTTTTACTGGTGGTGCTGGCTCAGGGTTCATCACACAGGCTCTGGGAATCACAGGAAATCACACTGCAGCCACGTTCCCCGAGCCAGGAAATGGGCACAGATGCCCGTGGACTGCCTGCACCACCTGTTTTCTGTATGTGTTCCTGTGTTGTGTGCACAGTTATACAAACAAAAGTGTCCTGTGCTGTGGAGCCACAGTTCCAGCTCTGTGCTGCGTGTGGGCACAAGAAAAGCTGCTCCATGCTTTCCTCAGCAAAAAAATCCAATGGTCTTTTTTTTTTTAGTGGCACCTCCTTGAAGTAGCTTGCGTGGCATAAGCAGTGTGCTTACTGCTTTCTGGGAATCCACAGGAGATGCTGATTCCTCAGCCAGTGAGCACTGTTTAAGAAGAAATAACATCCCCCTGTGCATAGGCTGATTCCCTGAGAAACAGCACTGTGTGCTGTGGCTGGGCTTTGCTATGCAGCCGTGCCTTTGGCAACCAGTTCGCTCACTCCTAGGCAGTGTATCTCTGCCATACACTGGGGCAAGGTGAAGCCAGAACCCACTGCACCCCTAAGGATAACTGCTTTTATCATTAATACAGTGATTACGGACTTCAGCGGCACAGATTAGGCCTCTGTATAGCAGAGGTAAAAGCTGAGTGCTGTTCTGTCCCATCCTCATGCCAGTTCCCATCCCCTGCCTCAGAAAGTTAGGGAAGGGAAGGGAAGGGAAGGGTGGATGTCCAGCAGCACCATGTATGAGGAAAACTCAACAGCAGGAACGCCAGCAGAAGAGTGAAACAGAGAGGTCACCAACTATGGTCTGGGTCACTTTATATGAGATGGGTACAAAGCCAAAAGTGTATCTGTCTCTGCTGTTGATCACTAGGACTTACATCCAGAAACAGAATGCAGACCACACTCCTGGGACTGCAGGGAACTCAAGATCTAGAGAGGATTGACCCTGAAAAAGATGTAACTAACAGTTCACAAAGGTTGGGGATGATGTGAGCACAAATACAGGAAAGGCCACAAAACAATATGACTAAGTACTGGAAAATGTCGCTTGAAGTGGCAGACTGGAGAAGACACTCCATCTGTTTAGCTTAACGAAGACAAAGTTGAGAGGATGACTTGATCACAGTCTCTACGTACTGACATGGGGAAGAGAAATGCAATAATAGAAGGCTTTTCAATCTAGCTGACGCAACGATAATATGATCCAACTGGAAGTTGGAAGCCAGACAAATTTTGACTACAAATAAGGTACAGATGTTTAACAGTGAGGGTAATTAACCAGTGGAACTAATTACTGAGGACTGTGGGGACTATCACCAACAACTTTAAATCAGTATTGGATTCCCACTCCACTCCCCCTTCCCCACCAAAGACAGGCTGGAGTTCATTCAGGAATGAATTCAGAGATGTCCTTTATTGCATGTATTATTCAGGGGCTCAGGGTAGTAAATCAAGCCAGCTCACTCTGCCTCTGCAATCTGTACCCCTGCGAATCACTGGCTCTCAGAGTACCTAGACACTGTGCAGGAAATCTTCAGCGCCTGCCCGAACTGGCTCATGCTCTTCGTTTCATTCCCCGGTCTGTTAAGTAAGGGGACAAATAGGTAAGAGTGGGAGGAGAAGGGTGTGGGCGATGGGATCATAGATCCCCTTCATGAAAGCCTGTGCGTTATCTTTGTGATTCAGTTACTTCTTGAAAGACATAAAAAGAATGAAAGAATTAAGACAGTAAATGTAATTGTCTGCCCTGCTAAAAGCATTGCAGACAAAATGAGCTTTCAGGAAAGGTACTGATAAAGTGTGCTTTGCATTCCTCTTGCTGTGGCCATGCTGAATTTAGTTGGGGCAAGGAGCACCCTAAAAATCAGCAGAGAAAGAAGCATCCCCCGTCTGTAGTGATGTTTTCCTGGGGAGCCGCAGTGAAGGAACTGGACCACCAGCTACAGCAGGTGGAACTGCTACCATCCGCTGTCAACTCCATGTGGGCATTTAATCTAAGGGAACAAACAGCCCAGCATCAATGAAGTCTCTGGTGCAGGGTGCAAGAGGGAGGCATGCTGGCTGGCTTGGAGGCCTGTGATGGATGGAACCCTGGCCAGGATTTGCACTGTTCCTCGTGAAACCCCTGCTGTGCCCCAGCTACATCCTGCCCACTGCTGGGAGGCTATGGCCACCGGGCCCCATTGGCTGCTCAGCTGAGTTCAAGGCAGGTAGTGGACAGAAGGGAGTCCAGCACATGAGAGAGGGTGTAGCCAGCCTGTCCCAGGTCACAAAAGGGGTGAAAGCAGGGAAAGGCTGGAGGCTTTTGTAGATTTGCTGTGGCAGTGATCCTCTCGACATGGTGGTGTTGTTGGATGCAGGGCCTGGGCAGAGCTCAGTGCAACCACATCTAGGGGAGCAGACATACTAAGGGGTGCAGTGTCACCCTGATCCGGGGTGGCCTCACCGGCCTTCTAGAGCCTTCAAGGGCCTCCAAGAACCTTCTGGGGCTTTCTAGGGCCTTCAAGGGCCTTCTCCAGCCCTGCTGACATTCAATATACAACTCAGAAATGAAACAGACAAATGGATGATGCAAACACCCTGTTCGGCCACGGTCCCATCCCTAGAGAGGCCTGCCAGGAGCAGGCAGGGCCGGGGGGAGGGCTCTTCAGCTGCCTGCTCGCACCTGCTGGCGCTCGCAACTGCAATTAGTTGCACCCGGTCGAAGCCAAATTGAGGCCCCTTTCAAACTGCAACTCTGTGCGTTTTGTTTCCAAAGGGAAGTTCATCTTTTATGTGCATGCAAAATGGATAAAACCCAAGGAACTTCCCCCCCTTCTCTCAGTCAGGGTTTTTTTGTTTAAAAAAAATCCCCTCGCTGCTGTGGTGGGAAGATGTGGTAGCTTGAGGTTTTTAGCGATCCTTCTTCTGCGGCTTGGAAAAAGTTGGCTTTTCAGAGTGGGATTGGTGTGTGGCCTGCTTGCGGTGAAGGGATCCCTGGTGTGGGTGGGTGAGCTGGACCCCCTGCGCTGTTTGGGAAGCCAGGCCCTGTCAGTCCCCTTTGCCCTCAGCAAGGAGGAGACAGGGAGGGTGGGTTGTGTTTCTTCTGCCCATGGGGAAGGGTATTCTGCAAGCCCCTCTTGGAAGCAGCATATGTAGGGACTGACTGATGCTGGGCAGTCTTTCCCTCACTCTCTGGCTCCTTCCCTCCTCCCTTGCTCATGTGCATTGTTTTTCCTGCATCCACATCCCCTTGTGTGGACCCTCCTTCCCCAGGCAGCTGCCAGCGTTGCGGTGCGGTGGTCCCCAGCCCTGCTGAATCAGTTCATCCCAAGGCAGAACTCCCCTCCGGGTGACTGACAGGAGGTGCTGACTCAGTGGTGTGCAGGGGATCCGGCAGCAACTGCATTAAGAGGATTTATAAAAGAGATAAGGCGCAGTGCTGAGCTTCCCTTGGTAATCATGCAGCACACAATTCGGGACTGTACGGGGAATTTCGGCATGGCTGACAGGTACACAGCGCTGATCCAATTGTCCTTACAGCCGTTATTAGCCAAAATAAGGGGCAACTGGAATTACAAATGATTTCTGGGTAAATGCTTAGCTCCAATTCAGAATGATCTCTCGGCAATAATCCAGACATAATCCTCAATACAGACTCCGCTTTAAAGGCGGCTCCATTTTGAGCAGGGCCTGATAATGCATGGATGTCCCGATTCACAAAATAAAGGAGCGTAGGAAATAGGAAAGCCTCATTTGTTTTGCAACCTTCTTTCTGGGTTAAATAAAATGTAGACAAGTGTATGATCACGTACATACCATTTATTAAGAGAAGATTACCTGCTTGGTAATTATTTCTTTGGGAGAATAATTTTACACTACAGTAACCACGTATGACTGTCTTAGACAGGTCTGATGTATCTAGAAAACAAACAAACAAACACACAAAAATATTTTGTAATAGCTCAGTTCATGATGTTTATTCCTCAGAACACTTATTTTTTTCCGTTAAACAGGGGAAGTCAGAAATTGGGTAGCTGTGGGGACTTCATACGAGGGAAGGAGTGCACTGGTGGTTAAGACCTTCTCTCTTCTCTGCTCATGCTTATGTGAAATATTGCCTGATCTGAAGGCTGTTCTGCAGCTCTAACATTAGCAGGGAACCTGAGTGCCCCACAGCCTTTGCTACACTGGTCGGCCTCATTTGCAGCCCCATGAAGTGAAGCAGAAAAGTGTGCTGGTCCTACAGGCACAAATCCCCGGAGAGGAGCAGGCACCTCTTCTCTACTTCTTTCTCGATATCCCTGTATTCTTGGTCATAGTCCAGCGCCTGACCCTGCCACCTTGGGGTGCTGTGAGGTGGGGTTTGAACCCAGGCCCTTAGGGTCTGAGATCCCCATCTGTGATCAGCACCATCAATCCAGCCTTGTCCTTCCTATCTCGACCTGTCAGAGCAAGCCACAGGACAAGCCCGGCTCTTTGCTTGGAGGGCTGCTGTGTGCAGGGGGAGGGAGGGTTGCGGGAAGGATTCAGGTCTGAATTGCCTGTCATTTGCTCATGCATGGCACTAGAACTGTAGACTTCCAACTTGTACTGAAGTGAGACCAGAGCCAGAATGAGAGAGAGAGAGAGAGAGAATCCCTAAACCTATCTACTTGTCCTGGGTATCTTGTGCTGGCATGATACCCAGGGCTGGGTTTTCAGGAGGTCTAATTCCTCTTAGCACCCGCTGGAGCACTCATACCTTGTTATTTATCTCCTTTGAAGAGTGCTCTTCCCACAACAACTTGATTGCCAGAGAGTGGGCACAGAAGAGTTTGAGTCTGCAACAATTACTTGCGTGAGTAATCCTTGGGTAATCCCGAGAGGTTTTACTTGGCTGACTAAGGACTCTCAGAATATCACCAAACACTTGGATATATCCTCTAAAAATATCTTTGGCCCATTTCTTCCTCCAAGGCTTTCAAAGGGACTGGAATAGGTTTTGTAATTTCTGGTATACCTTAATTAACATCCCTGTGACATTTTAAACAATAGGCTCAGCTTTTGGCTATACAATAGAGAAATGTTGGAAACGATATCTGTTCATCATGAATCATATTCTTCTAGCTACCTGCTACAGAGGGGAAAGGAGGCACTGCCAAATGCCACAGAAAAAAAAATCTAATCTTTCCCTGCTAGCGAATTCTGAAAAAGCAAATAACATTTTCATAGTTTGTTTACTCATTTGTTCCTTAAAAGAGGTAAAGGAATCTGTGAATCAGAAGAATTTCCATCTCAAAAATTGCTTTGGCAGCCAGTGGCTTGTAATTTAAGATTAAGTGATTGAATTTCATGCAGTCTTGCTTAAAATTCACTACCCCACACACTGTCACCATACGCATAAAACCCCCCACACAACGGCCCCTCCCTTCCCCCCAAACAACAGCTATAACATCTACTCTAAGTCAGTAAAAAAAAAAAGTCCAATCAGCTGGGAGGTCACGAAATATACTTAATAAAGACGTTGCCTGCATGACTGCTGGATTTTCCCCCCTTGTAGCGTTCACAGCCTATCAGGCAGTTTCCATTCCAAGGCAATGCCAGTGACAGCGCTGGCTTCAATCAGGCTGCACAAATCAGTGGAGCAGAAATGCCTCCTTCCCTCCATCACCTGAAGCCAATGCTGATTCATCCC
>VZTU01002356.1:0-15713 GCA_013400835.1 Zapornia atra | reverse complement strand
TGTCCTGCGCTGAATGCAACGCGTTTCGTTGCCAGATCTGGCTGAAAAGGGAATATGGAAATTAATTGGCTCAGGCTGCTCGCAGCCTTTTACACCCGCCTGTGCTCGGCGAGAGGTGCCGTGCGGTTGCCTTTCCATTGTGGCTCCCCACCGGCCACCTGTCTCCTCGCACGCGCTGCCGTGGCTGCTCTCGGCCTGGGTACTGGAGATGGATGTCCCTTTCCTCTCTCTATTGTGCAAGAGGGAGGGCAGCTGGCAGGGCTGTCCTCGCGAGGGCTGGAACTGCCCCCCCCCCCCGCCTGACTCAAAATAGGCCAGATTTAGTGAATTCTCCAGCTTGTGGCAAATAGCGTGTGACTGGTGCTTTGGCGACGGCAGCAGAGAGATGTTGTGCGGCGCAGTGTCGCTTCTGTTGCAATGGTTTCTTGTTCTCGCTGCTGGAAGCGGAGCCCAGTTGAAAGAGAGCAGCAGGGGAACGTCCCTTGTCTGTGGGAGGGAGGTACTGGGAGCCTTGCAAGATGGAATATAATCTGGCTCCATGGCTACGCTCCATCCCAAGCATTTTCACGCCTAGGTTTCTATCTTCCATTGGTTTCACACCCAGTTTTCTCACGGGGCTTTCTCCTGACTGTGGAAAATTTGGGTTTCCCTGGTGAAGTTTCCCCAAGTCTTGGATGCGGGAATGTTATTACTACATTGCAGAAGCTTGGACTGAAGGTGGTGGCTGCACGTTGTCCTGAGGATCTGCCCTGTGTCCCTGTGGATCTCTCCCAGCTCCATGAAAAAGACAAAGCTGGGCAGAAGGAAGGTCTTATCTCCATGTCATGCATGCAGAAGGCTTGAAAAGAAGGCCTCGCAGCCAGGCAGGGGAGAGCCACGTCAGGCAGTCCAGGGGCACCTCTGTAACTGGGGGAGGAATGGAGACCCTGGCTTGGAGACACAACCGAGGGCGCTGGAGCTCTGGGAGTGCCCCAGCACTTGCTGGGAGGCAGTGAGCTCTTCTGAAGGGTGGATGGCACAAAACCAACCCCAATTAAATCCCTTTCTGGAAGGGCAAAGCTGAGCTCTAATATTTAGGAGAATATTGGTCATTTGTGCTGGTTGTTTCTTCTTTGGAAGCACTTCAAAGAGTGGCTTTTAGAGTCTTGAAGAAGTACTTCTTTGCCCAGAAGCTTGTCTAATTTACCTATCTATTATCAGTTGGTCTAATAAAAGATACTGTGTCACACACGGACTTTGTCTTACCTATGTCATTGGATCATTAGAGTCACCACAAAGGTACTTCGATGTTGCTAGTGCAGTTGGCAGGAGAGCGGTGGCATGAGCACTCCAGAAGTCTGCAGCTGCCCCAAACCAGGAATAAGAATGTTCAGATAGACACAACCTCACCCAGGACATCAGCCCATGTATCCTCATGGTGGTATGAGCCCCACTAGGTGTGGGTGACTCGTTTGTGCTTGCAGGGACTTGGCACAACTCAGACTCATGCAGCACTGCAGATATGATGCTGCCTGTAATATCTCCAGCATGAAACCCATCTCTCTTTTTTGTCTTTGGACTGCCTCTGGCCCAAGGAGTCCTGGCCTACAAGGAGGACTACTGCACATTTTTAATACAATAGTGAGGCGTGAAAGAGCAGACACATTTGTAATGTGGTTATCATTTACAGAGAAGACATGATCTCATGCACAGTGGATGTCAAAGCCAAATGAGAAACTTTTATTCTAGTTTTATCACAGTTTCTTCCAGAGCCACTGCTACTTGCATTCTGGAAATTTACAGGATGAAGGATTTTGTCATGATATCTAATTCTAATCTGAAGTGATTTACTGTTAAGTTGAAAATCAAGCCTGTACATATCCCCCTCCAAGTGGTTTCTGTGACAGTTTCTATTAACCATAAAAATGTCACTTGCTAGGAAGTATCAGCCTTCTTATAGGCTTTGCAATCATCACTACCAGATGCACACTTACTGAACGGAATAAATAATAGTCTCGTACAATTAGCCTAGGATGCAGGAGAGGTTTGGCTATCTCTCTTGGCTCCAAAGTGAAGTTTTCACAAGCAAGCCCATATATCAAGAGATGAGGTCTATCTGGATTCTCTGGAGTTCTTCCGAACTCAAAACGTTGTAATGCCTTATGGATAAGGTGCGGTGGTATATAGACTAACAGTTTTGGTGCCTATCTTTGTGGTTTCAGTCTGTATAAGCAATTGAAATACATGTTTTCCATTGTTCTGATTGAATTTAAAAAAAAAAAAAAAGTCATCTATTCTGTGGCTTATAATGTATTTTGAAATACACTAATGGCTCTGCAGCATTCCCTGCTGTTGCACAATCCCAGCAAACCTGGTACTGTGAGAATGTGCTGCATACGCCTTGTCCCCATCTACCCTGCAAGGAAATAACACGCAGAGCCTTTCCTGAGGCTGGGGGTGTGGGATGAGAGCTGCTGTCCCTGGGTTGTGTGAGCAGTGTTGAGACACGGATTTGAGTTATTCTGGTCCTCAGGTACGTGCTGAAATGAGAGTTTGGGCTTGCATCATGCTCTGCCAGAGATCTTAGCCATTACACTCAAGGTCTTGGCTGTTGGTGGGGAACTCAGGAAAACAGCTTGAATAATCAAAATGACATGTGATTGTCTGTTCTTATGGAGTGTCTGTCTTTTAGGACATATTCTGAAGTGGAGTCATACAGAGAATTGTATCCTGGACCTCCATTGCTGTGTTTGAATCTGAGGATTGAATTCCAGGGGTTGCAGAGCTAAGTGGTGGATTTGGACTGCATGAGACACATTCCCCTTGCAGCAGAAGCATCAAGAAACATGGCCTGCTTTCACCTGCCGACAGGACAAAGTCATGTTCTGGTCCTCCTTGCAGCAGTCTGACTACTGAAATTGGTGCACTTCAACTTGTGTGTCAGGGAAAAAAAATCCCAGTGGCACAGGTAGGAGCTGGCACAGAGAATGGAGATACCAGGGAGTTCTACAGCGCATCTGGCCCAGTGAAGTTGAGCTTACAGAGTCTGTGTGGCTTCGAAACAGCAAGGGGAGAATGAAAACGTTTGGTGACATCTTGAGCAGGGAGGCTGAATTTCTGAAAGTAGCTGCTCCGAGAGGGACACACAGGCTGTGATTTCAAAAAAGGTTGTAACTACCCACCAGTTCCAAGAGGGTTATTCTGGTGTGAATGGGAACAAACGTCCATTCACATGGTTGAGCACTGAATGGTTGAGCACTGTCAGTGCAGGGAGCTGTATGTGGCTGTCGGGAATCAGGCAAATGGGAGCTCCTGTGCTGCGCTGGGCAGCGCTCATGGGAGGAGGTAAAGGTGGACAAGGGTGTAGTTCCATCTCCCCTCCTGGGCTGCTTTGCAAAGGCTGCTGTGAAAGCAGAAAGGGTTTAAAAATGTCTGGAAGAATGATTTACAATCTGTCGAACCTGCTCTGGAAGGAAAAGCCGAAGAAGCTCATCCTATGAAGCTTGAGAGAAAAAAAATATTGAAGTATAACCTGACTTCAGCACAGGCAGAGGGAAAGTATTTCTGGTGCTCCTTGTCTTTTATCTCCCAAGTGCCTATACCCTAGAGCAAAAAGCCACCTTATGTCCCTCACCCATGGAATTTATAAAGATTTGTATTTGAAAGTTATGATTACAGGATATTATACAATATGTAAGTCTAAATACTGTTGTCAGAGGGAAAAGTGCCTGTGGTCTGTTTGAGGCTGCAGAATCCATGATGAATACCTACAATGTTCCCCTCCTGCAAGCACTGCTAATTGTTTTTTTCACATGATGAAATTGATTTGAAGCAATTTTGCTGTCCCTTGAAGTCTTGTGAAAGCAGAAAGCAGGTATTTGTATGAGCAAACATGATGCTCACAGGTGTCTAAGAACCAAAAAGCCACATGGATGCTTTAAAGTCTGTGGGATGAGACTGCTTTTTTCACTGCAATGTTAACACATGCACCGTGGAGACTCTCATCCCAGCCAGCATCTGAGCATGGTCTTGCATTTCATCTGACGGCTCAGGAGCAAAAGCTTTTATTCAGCAACATGTAGCTCCAAAATCATTGTCAGCTAAGTATTTTCATTACTAACAAGCTAAACATATTCGAAGATATTATTTAGACTAAAACTTGATAAATATCACTGGTGGTCTCTGATGAAGATAAATCCTCCAACCTGTGAACTCTCCTTCCCAGGCTGGGCCAGATGGGAGGAAAGGTAAAAGTAGTTTTTGCATGTTTTCATCCCTTCTGTCTGTGACGTGCCTCTTGAGTGGCTGCATGTCACCAGAAAAACAGTGACTTTGTGTAGGAAGATCCAATTTAAAAAGTGGGATTTGTGGGCCATGCTGAAAGAATACTTTGCGTTTCCAAATTCCATTTCGATGAAAGCTTGGGAATTAATTGGGACAGGTAGTAAGTGGCCATCTCCAGGCTTCAGAGTGACAGAGTGTGTGCAGAGGCGCTCGCTGAAGAAAATAAAGGCGAGCTCACAGCTCTGGAAGGTGCTGGAGCCATAAAAATGGGAAGTCAAGACTTTCATCTGCAGAGCAGGTATGACAAAGGTCCTGGCAGCCTGAACTCCTCTGTGTAATGGAGAACAGAGTGACTAAGTTTTGGTTTAAAATTTGTCCCCCTGAGGAAGGAAGGGACAACTTGGTACCATCTGGACGATCACAGCTTGCTTTATGACTGGCGCATTACCGTTATCACGTATTAGATTTCCCCATAGCAAATAAAGAATTGATATTTAAATAAAGTATTGAAATTGCAGTAGAGGCTATACATGAATTTTAACTACGTCATAAACCATCCTTTAGATGGCTATAATAATAAAAATGTTTGAGAGCCAGAACAACTGAAGATTTTGTCTTAAAAAAAAAAAAATCCCAAACAACCCAAGCCCTCTCACTGCCCACTTTTAAAACAAATGCATCCATGCATTTGACTTTCTCCCTCTATATTCAATCCACAGGGGAGCACACAGAGCAAACCAGGAGTTGGGAGAGGCTGTTTGTTGGCAAGCCAGCCTGCAGCCTTCGCTACAGCGGTATGAGATCAGCCTGCTCGTGGAAAGGGGTCCTTGTCTGAAGATTTCCACTCATGTCCCATTGACTTTATGGATAGTCCTCAGGATCTTGTCTGAGCACATCCAAATGTTTGCACAGCACCCAGCGCAAACGGGCCGCTGTCCCGCTTCATTTGTCAAATGATAAATAACATAATAATACTGTAATTGAAGTCACCCATACAGACAGTAATCACCCGGTGATTCAGTATAGCACAGACCTGCTAGGTGGAAGACTGCACTTAGCTTATGCAGAGATTTCTATCTTGCCCATCAGTTTCTGCACGCTAAATATATTCTGAATTTACGAATGTTGAAGTTTTAAGGTGAGATTTTCTATGCTTGGGCTCAAACCCAGGAGTGATTAATTTTCATAATGCCAGAACAAAACCGTTCAGCCACTTTTGAATTATGTGAGACCGAAAGACAAGGTATTGATAACGTTGCTATTAACAGCTGAATCAAGACTCCCTGACAGTACATATAATAATAATTTTTTATTTATTGAGCAAGGACCAGCAATACAGGGAAGGCGGAGGACGGGAAACTTCAGAGAGCTTATGCCTGCTAGTGAGCAACACCTGATCCAGAAATCAGGCTCTGGCAATGTACAACGCAGGGAAAGTATGCTTGAATTAATGCCTAAGACCTGGCTCATACATACCTCATAGTTAATCTGGTTACGCGGGGTTTATTTCACAGTTGGAAGTTCTTGCGCTGGAAGAGAGTCCTGCTGGGGTTTCCTGAGCACACGACTGAATTAATGAATGAACGAATGCAGCTTGCCAGCCCCGATGTAAATCGCTTACTAGATCAAAATCTGCTCGTTTTCTCTGTCCTTTTTTTCCAGCCTCTCTGTCTTTTATTTATTAATTTATTTGAGAAAACAGATAAAGAGCTAGGAAAGTGCCTGCAGACATCATCAAGGCAGCAAAAGCAGATAAATTGCTGTTTATCACGCTGGCCCAAATCCCGGTGCCAGGCTTTGAGCCACGGTCCTGGGTGAGGAGGTCCCTGGCTGAGGCTGGTGGGTTGCCAATGCTGGCTGCGGGGCCAGGGGATGATGAGGGGCAATGGCTGTGCAGCCCCCAGCCCCTGCAGCCTGCCTGCCCTGAGCAGCCCACTGGGCCACCGACAAACCCTTTCTGCAGCCCCTGAGGAGAGGATGGCATCAAAGCAGAGAAGCCCTCTTTCAAAAGGGCGAGAAATAACCCCAGTCTGCTATGCGGGGAGAGTCACGTTGTTTCTATCTTTTGGATCCATACTGCCTTTGGTATTAGCCAGTTGTCAAATTTTAATGGGCACCTGCAAACAGGATCTCCGGGATATTTTATTTGGCTACTGGGTAGACCTCCAGCCTGCCGTGGTGTTTGTATTTTAATAGGAGTTTTAAGAAGGCTTGGTTAGGGGTATTTAAGGTAGTCCCTGTGCTTTTATGCAGACTTTCTCAGCCCTGATTAAAAACACAGCGCTGAAGAGATGCGGTGGCAGGTTTTTAAGAGGCAGAGAAGCAGGGACCCTGTAAATGTGCCACCAGCGATGCTCTCCCGAAGCCCCTTTCAGATGAACTCTCTCTTCTCACGCTGTCACGGCTCCTTTTGCATCCCAGCGTCTGGACTCCTTAACTCCATGTCCAACTGCGCTGCGCAAGGCCAGGATGTAGGCAGCCCTTCGCTCCTGCAGAGCTGCAGAGCTGAGTGGCTGGAGCCAGGCACTGGGGAAAGGACGGACGCCTGTTCACCCCCATCGCACTCCCCAGCTCCTGCTTCGCTGGGCTGGACACCTCCCTCTGAGCCTCGGCACTGCGTTGCGCTGCGAGGAGGCAGTGAGATGCCTTTCCAGGCTGTGGTCTGTGCGCTGAGGAGTGAAGCGGGTAGGAGAAAAATGCTGCTCATTCAAGGTGAAGGGCAGTGGCGGCATGAAGGAAAAGCAGCCTATGCTCCGTGCTGAAGTCTGGAAATCTTCCTGAAGATTCACCACGCTCTGGGTTTTTTTTTGTGTCTTAGATATTAATTTCAAGGAAAGAAGAGGCTAATAATCAAGAGAGAGATTTTGCCACTGTATCCAGGTATCCTGAGCTGCATGGCCCCCCACTCTTCCTCGCCTTTCTCTCCTCGAGCTGCAAACACTGCCTGAGCAGGGATGGATAGCTAAGCTGCCTGGTGCAGTGCAGGCATGCAGGTATCTGCAACTGCAGTATTGACCAGGTTTGCTTTCCTCAGCTTAAGACTTGACTGCAAATCCGAATCCAGGTCTTTGGAGGTGCAAGCCCAGTGGGTCCACACAGCACTCTGCCTGCTGCTGCCTTAACCCTGCCTGTTCAGACCCTGACCCCTGAGGAGAATGAGGCAGGGTCAGCACGAAGGTGCACTTCTGCTACACACTGTTCCAAAGGGAGCTGAAGCACTTCAAGAACAAAAACCTGCTTGAACCTGAGCGACTCAGCTCTCTAATAGCGTGAGGAGCAGAAGAGGTTTGGACTTTGAGGGGGTCATGGTGTCCGCCTGCTTAGTACACTCTGGACAGCAGTTTGGTGACCGAAAACTGAACTGGGGAGCAAGTAGGTCCATGGTGGATGATTTTAAAAGATACCTTGGAGCCCAGTGTGTCAGTAAGCTGTCATTTGGTTGGAGGATTCACTGAGTCCCCTGTGTCGGCATGAAACCCTTCAGAGCTGGTGAAGTGCATGTGGCTGCCCTCCTTCCTCACCTGCCTCTCTCCATGGGGCAGGTGGAGTGGCACATGCTGAGAAGCAGGGATGCGCAAGGCCCCATGACATGCTTCATCTGTGCTGCTTGGCATCCCCACACCCACGTACCCCTCCAACAGTAACCAGTTACCCCAAGAGGAGAAGGTGTGACCTTGGCGCATTGCACAGATCCATGCAGAAGGATGGGAGCACAGGGATTAAATACCAAGGCAGCTGGGAAAAGGCTGCGCCTGGGTGATGAAATGATCATGAAGTAGTACATTAATTCAGGAGGAAAGATGCAAAAAGCAGCCCATCATAACTTCACCAGCTTGCTGTACCAAGCATCCCTTGAAATGCTAATTAAAACGAGCTGAGGGAGAGGAGCCTGCTAACAGGATCACAGCCGCTCTTGGGTTGAGTAATAAACACGTAGTAGGCATCCATGTTTCCCTGTGTGCGTGATTCCCAAGCTGAGTTGAGTGCACACGTTGCGGTTATGTGCAGCCCACACAGAGCAGGATGCAAACACAAACTAGGAACGAGAGGCAAGGCCTAGTCACGAAGCTGGAAGCAAAAAAAAACCCCACGACCGTCTCCCTCAAATAAATAAATAACTGCCTGAAATGAAGGCTAATTAACTTGCAATAAACCAACTTAACCACTTAGGGGCAGCGTTAACACAGAGTTAACATGCAAAACAAACCTGTGTTTTCTCACCTGGTTAATTTGATATGCACGGTGAATATTCATAGTGTATGAAATCCTGATACATCAACAGGATGAATGATGCAGCCTGCCAAAGCCGGGAACGGGTGGCAATAGGAGTAACTCAGTCGCTGCTCACACGGTGTTGACTTTGATCACTCGGTGTGATTCATAGAGGTAGGACTTTGCTGCTTTTCCTCTGTCAGGGTCATGGAGTATGTTCTATACAAAGATTAAAACCTAAAAAAGGAGATAAAAAAGGGCTTCACTTAAAATAAACAGAGAGAAGATGAAATAGAAAAAAGCTGTCTTTGAGAAATGCGGCTCTTGCATGCCGGAGCTGAAAACCCCGTTTTATCTCCACAGCCACATTCAGAGTCACTTTGCTTTCACACAATATGTTTCTTTCTCTACCTCACATTCAAAAAAGCCCCAGTTCCTTGTATTAATCTGAAATGTGTCCTTGCATAAAAAGGAGCTCAGACCTGCTCTAGGTATGTTTACACTCCCCGATCAGAAGGAGTAAATAGAGGGAAGGCGTTTTTTTAGTGTGGCTTGACTAACTGGAGTTAGCTCCAGTGAGTAACAGCAGGAAAACCACAGTAACCTGGTTTTATTTATGGTTTGGGGTTTGTTTTTTTTTTCCTTTTTAAAGGGGGCTAGCAACTTGAATTCAGCCTCAGGTAAAACTCATCTTACCTCCCTGCTCTTCTAACCTGAAGTAAGAACAGCACGGCCTTTCCCCTCCTCCTCCAGCCCCCTCTACCTCCACACGCCATCAGGTTCACAGCTCATGCATGGCTTACTGGTGTCCCAGCACCATCTTTACAGCTACCAGAAACTCCTGCTGCTCTGGCCTGGGCTGGGGGCAGCTGGAGGCCTACTTCCATGGTGTGCCTGCTGTCCCTGGCAGCTGCCAGAGCATGCCAAGGCCATGCTCACCCCACAGCGAATGCCAGATCCATGCACCAACAGACTGCTCAGTGGGAAGAGCACGGTCTGGATCAGGTGCAGGCGTGTGCTTGCACTCCTGCTGAATTAGCCCAGGGAATGTATGCCAGCTTCACGCTCTGTGCTGGCCGAGGGAGGACAGACATTACCTGATCTGGCACAAAGTGAGCTCGGTGCGGAGAGAAGATATTGAACATGGCATAAAGTTAAAGTGGGGTGGGTAAACAATATCTGATCTGGCAGAAGAAGCTGCTGGTACAAAGTTGGCCTGTCAGAACCATTAAAATAAGTTTAAACCGGCGGAGTGAGTGCCATGTGGCCAAAGTGTTTTTGCTACGGTCCTGGGGGAGCCCAGAGCCAGATTCACTACGCTGTCAAACGCTGCGCCTGGGAAAGGGGTGGGAAACGTGTGCCCGCCCTTGCTGACGTGCCTCTCTGAGGAACAACACTGAGGCAAACGGGAAGGCAAAGGGCCAGGGATGTTCAGTGTTGCAGATCCAACCCTTGTCCAGCGTTGCCCAGCCCCCAGCAGATGCTGCAAAGCAGATCCTGCCCTGGCGAAGGGCTTCCCCAGGGCGGGAGGTGGTGCTGGGGGTGCTGTGCTGCGGCTAGGCTGTCAGAGGGGTGACGTGGAGCAGGAGAGTCATGTGCAGCTCTGCCACCAGCACTGCTTCTGCGGAGGGAGGGGGGTCAGGCTCCAGAGCTGTCACCCTGCCAAAAGCATTAAAGTGACTGAAATCCAGTCCTGTGAGGAAAGGAAGCAAACGAGCTGTCAGAAGTGAGAGAAACGACGAGCCCACTCTACAGGATCATCCACAGACCACCCTTCTCCACCCAAGCGATATTTCTCCTTGTTGCCTGCATCTTTTCTCCCAGGATGGCCAGCGCAGCCCGGGGAGGTGCAGTCCCACAGCTCCTAGGAAGCGGAAGGAGGATGGCGGGGCTGAGTCGTCATGCGTTATGCTGAATATTTACTCCTCATGCATGCTATTTTATTTTAAATCTAGCGTGTAATACGCTTTGCATCTAGCGTGTTGCTCTTGTGTGTTTTTCCCTTGCCCTGCCTGTCTCTTGCTGGCAGCTGCCATTGCGAAACAAAAGGCAGCTGCCAGTTTGAGTGAACATCTCTCTTTCTCTCGCTCGCTCTTTCCCCTTTTGCTCTTGGAGCCGATACAACACCATTTCACAGACTGGGTGGCAGGCACTGATGCGAGGGGGGTTTGCTGCCCTTGGGATGCTTGGGCACGCGGTGCCTCCGAGACACGCTACCAGAGCTTGAAGCCATGTTTAAGCTCTTGAACCTGGCTTAGCCAAGAGACAATCGGCTGTCGTCCTGCCACCACCACAGCAGCTCAAGCTATCGCTGTTGCAGCGACTGCCCATTTCACAGGATTTGATGTTGCTGCTTTTGGCATGGGCGATGGCTTATTAAAGACCACTTTGGTCCTTTGCCCCAAGATGCATAATCAAACACGGTCATTTCCTGCTCCATTCCTGCATCAGTGGAAGAAAAGCCTGAAGGAAGCAAGAATGAACTGAAGTGGCACTTGAAAGAAGAAACTGTCTTGTGTCAAATTAAAGTACCCTGGGGAGAAAGCAGGAAGATGTGCCTAGACCCTCAGGCCAGCTGTGAGCCTTGGGTGCTGCTGTTCTGTGGCCCATGGACCTGCGCACAATGCAAGCTGCTGTGCGTGTCAAGGGAGCGCATCTGAAACTCTCCCAGGATGTTTATCCCTTGGCTCCTTTGAAGACTGGCTAACACTATGTTCTAGGAGACTATCTGAGGGCCCAGTTTACCTGCTTTTTCCAGAGCTGGAAAATACTGAAAAGATGTTTCTGCTTTTCTTGGGGAGGCTTTACCCTGAGCTATAATAAGAACTTGTTTTGGAAAAACAATTTGAACTCCTGACTGCTGTAAGTAGCTATGCACTGGGTAAAACCTCTGAGAAGTGAGGGCTTCCTGTTGGGAGAGGGGCAGAAATTAAGTTTTCTGGAGCTGCGGTCACTGGCACATCCTTGGTATCCTTATCTCTCTGAGCTGTGGTGAGGGGACAGGGGAACAGGCGAGGCACATAGGGCAGAAACCAAGCAGGACCCCAAACTATAGGAAAATGCCAAGTAAATGCAACCCTCAGTTCCAATCAGGAAATTTAGGAAATGCGATCTGATATACCCTCCTGGGAGTTTGGTATGTGCTGAAGAAGCATACTGAAATAAATTCACATGCAAGCTGTATCACTCTGTCAGAGAAACTCAGCCCTCACTCCTTTCCTTTGTGGCAATTTTCTTTCAGACAGTTCCTGTTTGGTTGTGGGGTTTTTTGTTTGTTTGTGTGTGTGTGTGTGTGATGTGTTGTTGTCTGTGTCACTCCCCTCCCCCCCCCCCCCCCCCCAATAGGAATGGGGTAAGGATTGTAAGGATTTTTACTGAAATGATGTGAATATGGGCTTGTTCTAAGGGACAGTTTGGAAAGATTCTGATTCATCTGGTTTGCTTGATATTAAAGTCCAAAGAAGACATTGCTTTCCCAAAGCATGAGCCAAGTGAGGAATGGAAGCTGCAGAGGACAGGTCTGGAGTCTCTGAGGAGCTGTCAGGGCAGGGGAGAAATTACAAATGCAAGTGAGGAGGTTGTGCTTTTTATAAGCACAGAGCAAGCTACACTTCCCAAGCAAAGATGATTGCCTCTAGATTAAGGAGGGTTGCAAATAAACAATGACTAAAAGTTTATTGCCAGGAGCAAGAGAAGGCATCTTGCATTGCTTCACACCGCTGACTTGCCTTTCAGCTAAGCAGGCAGGCTCCTCTTGCATTGAAAGGGTGCACTGCAGGAAAACAGAAGCAGGGAAAGAGAGGCACCAACACTTCTGTCTGAGCTGTCATAATCCCTCCTCACCTGAGCATCCCAGCAGAGCCCACAGGTTTTTCTCTGGTTCAAAAAACTACGCAGAAAGTGCAGTTTATGGCAATGTTTCCAGTTTGATTTATCTAAGCCACCTGCTAGTAAGTGGATCACGCGGAAGCAACAGCATAAATGAACGGCTGGGTGCCTTCAGGCTGCACTGTGGCCCCCGTGGTCTTGTGCTCCATTTGTGCTGCGAGACCACCAGTGAGCCCCACAGCAAGCATCTCCCTTGCTGCGATGGGACGTGGGGCTCAGAGGTGTGCTAACCTACCCACCCGTTGCGTGGTAGGTGAAGTGTGGTCCTGCTCTGAAAGCCTACATATTTAAATGCCCCCAACACTGACGAGTTAACAGAACTATGCCAGAGAGAGTGAACAAGGCAGATCCTTTCCCTTTTCCACCATCTGCAAGGCCAAGTCAGGGCTGACAGCCGGGCCAAATCCTGCTTCTGTCTGTCTTTCCTTTGCCATTGCTTTGGCCTCTCCTCTGTGCCAGCTAAGGTGCTTTTTCTGGTCTAGGTGTTTTATTAGTAGCCCTTCCCTTTGGGAAGCCCTGTCTAGCAGCAGCCCTGAGTACTCTTCTCTGTGTCCTCTGCTGGTCTGTTGCAGGGTCAGGCCGCTGCTGCCTGCGCTGGGGGTCTGCTGGGCAGATTTGGGCTCTGTGCTTCTTCCTGATGCCGCCCATCCTGCAGGAAGGCAGCCTGCAGCAGTCCCTTATAGTGTAGACAGGGATCCCCTGCTCCCCTAGAGAGAGCTCTGGGCATCACTAGGTCTTCCCTGGCTTGGACTTGGGCTCATCTGCATCTCTGGACACCCTTCCCCAGGCGCAGCTCCCTTCTCCAGCGTAAATTACACTGCTGAACTCACCATCCCTTTGCTTAAGGTGTAAGAATCCTTACAAAAGTATTTTAAAACATCTTCAGGAGTGACAGATTAAAAAAAATTAATTCCTCTTCTCTTCCTCTAAAGTTGCCACCCTGATTTTCTGTAAGCCTGCCTCGGTTTACCTTTGCATGTATCAGAAATAGTGTGGCCAGTAGGTCTAGGGAGGTGATTGTGCCCCTGTACTTGGCATTGGTGAGGATGCACCTCTAGTTCTGTGTCCAGTTCTGGGCTCCTCACCATAAGAAGGACACTGAGATCCTCGAGCAAGTCCAGAGAAGGGCAACCAGGCTGGTGAAGGGGCTGGAGGGAAAATTTTATGAGGAGTGGTTGAGGGAGATAGGGATGTTTAGCCTGGAGAAGAGGAGGCTGAGGGGAGACCTTATCACCACTTACAACTACCTGAAGGGAGGTTGTAGAGAGGTGGCTGATGGTCTCTTTAGCCAGGTGACAGGAGACAGGACAAGGGGAAATGGCACAAAGCTGTGCCAGGGCAGGGCCAGATTAGATGTTAGGAAAAAATTCTTCACTGAAAGAGCTTTCAGGGCCTTGAACAGGCTGCCCAGGGAGGGGGTTGAGTCACCATCCCTGAATGTGTTTTAAAAAAGAGTAGATGAGGTACTTCGGGATATGGTTTAGCATGGGACAGGAATGATTGGACTAGATGATCTTAAAGGTCTTTTCCAACCTTGTGATTCTGTGATCATGCTGTCCCCAGCCTCCAGCCTGGCTCCCCACTGTTCCCATTCATAGGGTGGCAGCAGCAGGGAAACATGCTGTCCTCTGCTGTGGGTCTCTGCCTGGGAATAACTACCAAAAGGCCCTCCCTGCCCCCTTCTTCTTTCTTAATATCCCCCTGCCTTCCCTCCCATCTCCCCCCCAGCAGGCATGCTGCTTGTGCCTCCCTTGCTGGGCTGGGTTTCATGCCTCCATGACCTCTGTGCATGCTCTGTCGCCTTGGGCGCAGGCACCCCAGCCACCCCAGGCCCCTAAACCATGCTGGTTCATCCTGTGACATGATGATCTCAGGGATGATCTCAGGCATCCGGATCAGAAAGATCTGAGGGATGGTCTCACAGCGGATGGGAGAGTTACAGGCCATGGGCTCTAGCATGTCAGGGTGGACACAGATCCTGAAGTTTTCACGTTCCCCTAGCGTGGAATTCTGCCTGTCCTGGAGTGACACACTGCTGAGAAACAGAGGATCGAGGCCACCTGCCTCTCTCTCCCTCTGACATTCCTTGCTTAGTGAGAGAGTAGTTTATGTATGACTGATTCCCCCAGTGAAACGGAGAGAAAATCACTCACACCACTCAGACAAAGTCAGGAGTGACAATGAGGATGAATCAGGCTCCCACCTCCTAAAAACAATTCAGCAGTCTTTTCCTTGTTTTGGTACGAACCATGAAAAAATAATACTTTGTCTACAGCCCTTTTACCTGCCAGCTCTTCGGCTGAAACTAAGGTGTGTACTGACAGTGTAAATAGTATCTGCTGATCTTCACCCTGGGGAATGTTGCCCAGTGGTAACACGCCAAGTGAGGACGTGTGTGCCACTGCAGAGTCACAGCTTGCCCTCCTGTCCCCAGATGTGTTCCCAGGCTACTGGACGTGATGCGGGGATGTTGGGGCCTGCTCTTTGCTAAGATCTCTGCCCTGGAGGGATTGGCAGATCATGCTACCTACATACTGACACGCTTTCTGCTGACCAGTCCCAAATAGGCACTCCACTTGCTAGGGTGTAGGCCCCTGCAAATCTCCCCACCAGCAAAATCAACTCTTGTGCCTTACCCTTCAGTGTTTTCAGATTTTAACCAAGACAAGCTAGGGCCAGACCTTAAATTTGCATTCAATCTCAGGCAGAAGGATTGGAGATCATTAGACACTCTGAGTGCTCCCAAGCAACAGAAAATGCCAATTGCCTCAATGCCAGAGGACATCCAGACCATCTCCTTTCGTAGCAGTGCTTGCCACAGCCAGCCATGCCAGCAGGGAAGTCCCAAGCCCTCCCCTTCCCACATTAATGCCCCTTTCAGAGACTGGGGTAGATTACAGCCCGAGTTGTGCAGCTGCAAAAGCCCAGGCACACCATGAGACGTAAAAACCTCGCTAGCAGATCAGCAAAAGCAGACACAGTACTGGGCACTTAGGACCTTGCAGTTACGTGGATCTGGACACATAACTAGGGCAGATTCACTTCCCAAAGGTCCCAGCAATGGACACCTTTCCTGTGGAGGGCTTAGAGTTTACAGTGACAAGGTGCTCACACTTGGAAGTGCTCTGCAGTGGGCTGTGAGGACACAGTGCCCCCAGAAACAGAATGATGGTGATGAAACTAAGTTTTACCCATCTGTAAATCTCAGTAAACCATGGAAATGCCCTCTTTTTTTTTTTTTCCCCCAGAAAAAGGCTCTGTTGTGTGGGGAAGAGGAAGGCCAAGGTGGCATGGTGTTGAAAACTCCCTTTTAAGATACCCTATGACGAAGTTTAATAAAAGCAAGTGTA
>VZTU01002347.1:13036-32847 GCA_013400835.1 Zapornia atra | reverse complement strand
TTCTATGATTCTATGAAAGCACTTTACACAAAGCTGCCCTTTGGATTTCTGAGGTCAGGTAACTGGGATGTATTTTCAAGTCTATCAGACTGGCTTTAGCATCTCCTGGGTTGGCAGTAGGTCTCTGATTTTTGAGGCAGAAGATGCTTTTGTTCTTCTACAACATTACATGGGACCTGCTATGTTTTGCTGACTGTGAATGTGCAGAGGTGTGCAAATGGGATTGGGGACGTGTCACCTGCACGTTATGGCTTAAATCTGTTACAGTTCAACCTCAGCAGGTTGTGGGACAGCTCAGGCTCTCACAGACAGGAGGGATGCTTAGCTATTGAGGGGCAAGGTAGGAAGTCCCTACAGTTAATCTAAAGTAAAAGGGAATGATAACCCTAATTAATCACAGACTCACAGGGGTTGGAAGGGCCCCCCAGAGCTCCTGGGGTGCAACCCCCTGCCAAAGCAGCTCCCCAGCTCATATTGCACAGGGCGGCGTCCAGACGGGGCTGGAATCTCTCCAGAGATGGAGACTCCACACCCCCTGGGCAGCCTGGCCCAGGGCTCCCTCACCCTCACTGGGGAAAAGTTCTGCCCCAGGTTGGGGGGGAACTTCCTCTGCTCTGACTTGCAGCCATTGCCCCTTGTCCTGTCCCCACAGACACTGAGAAGGGGCTGGCCATTCCCCTGCATCCCATCCTTCAGATATTGATAGACATTAATAAGGTCCCCCCTGAGTCTTCTTCTCTCCAGGCTGAACAGCCCCAGCTCACCCAGCCTTTCCTCACAGGGGAGATGCTCCAGGCCCTTCAGCATCTCCATATCCCTCCTCTGCACTCTCTCCAGGACATCCCAATGTCCACCCATGGACCACCCAAAGCTCTCCTTCCTCTCCCTGCTCCCACCCCTTCCCAGGTCTGCAAACTGCAGCTATTTGTGATGTTTCATTGTCAGCATCACTCACCAGAGGGACAGTCACACCTTGGGTGATGATGTCCGTTATATTCAGTCATTTCAAAGCAAACCCCATGCAGTACTGGGAAGGGTGGCACACATGGGCACATCAATGCTTCTGAAATGCTGATAAAGTCCATCATCTTGTCCTCTTCAAGGAAGAAAATGGGCTTGTGGGACAGGAGGTCCATGAAGCACTAAAAGGTGGGCAGAATCCTCAGCCCCAGCGATGTGACCTAGCTTGTCACCATGCCTCCTAGGCCAGCACCACCCAACAGGAGAGGCAAACCTCTAAAGCAAACAGAATTTTAAAAGCTTCTTCATTATCCACTTGACAGGAATCCCACACACAACAGGCAATGGGCCTATTGGCCTCCTGCATGAAGCTACACCTTCACTGCACCAAGACTTGGTAAGAAATTAATTGTAAGTAGGCACAAGAAGAGGTAGAAAGATGAAGTAGGAGCAGGACAGCAGGTTTGCCTGGACTTTTGAGGTACATTCCAAGAAATTAGATGCCCTAATGGAGAGAGTCCAGAGGAGGCTGAGGAGATGCTGAAACACATCATGGGAGATGCACCCCAGGAGCTCTGGGGGTCCCTTCCAACCCCTGGGCTTCTGTGAAACTCTCTGTAAGCCTCTTCATCCCGGCCTTGACTCTGGCTTACTGATAAGCAGAACCTCATCTGCAGGGGCATCTGATCTCCATTTCTAGCTCGACCTAATGATTCCTAGTTCTCTGTTATTTCTGCTTCCAAATATTCCTAGTTCTCTGTTATTTCTTCTTATGTTTCCAAATATAGGTTTGGTTCCAGGGGGTGTACAAAGCTCTGTGGGCAGCAGAGGCTGCCCTCAGTTACTGGAGTCCAGGCTTATACTTTTCAACTGCATGCTAATAAACTCACAGAGCACCACGAGCTGGTGCTGTGAAGAGCCCTGTCCATCCCTTAGATTAATACTAACTCTTCAAAGAGATATTTAAAATAAGAGTGTATTTGGAGTAGCTTTATCTTGAAATGTTCTTTGCCACTCACTTTTAACCATAGTTCAATTTATCAGATCCATTAGTAACCCTAATTATTCTGGAGACTGGTTTCAAACCAGTTAAGCTGCAGTGTCCTTTAAAACATGTAGAGCTCATTCCCTTGGATCCAGGGTTTTCATGAGTCACTGTGAAGGGGAAACACAATCTGCAGAAAAAGCACCACTCCAGCTGACTTGTGAAATGTTGGAGAATTATGTTAATCTCAAGTTTGTCCAGCACCATTCCTGGTATGGACCAAAATAATAACGAATAGGAAGCAGGTGCATCAGGTTCCCATAAAAGCAATCATCTGGATGTCTGACAGGCTAACAGCCCTGTGACAGGCTTCACCTACCAGAGGGAGAGGGTGAGAGAGAGTTTGAGGCAGCAGGCAAGACAGAGGGAGCAGCTGAGGAGGATCCCAGAGACCCAGCACTGATCCCACGGCTGAGCACCGACTGCCCAAAGGACTTGGGTGACCTGCAGCTTTGCCAGCACCTGGGGTAGAAGAGGACCTTTGGGGGGGCAGAGGCAGGTGAGTGCTGTGTACCTGCTTCAGGTAAGTAGCTGTGTTTGCTGTGAGCCAAGGTGTGTTTGAGCTCTTTGTGATCACCTTCCCAAAGCAGGCAAGGTGACAGATGGGGAGTGACAGACCCTGCTGGGTTCATGCCTGCACCAAGGGGGACACTGAGACACTTTTGGGAATCTGTGGGATTCCAGGAGCAAGTAGGGTGAAAGGGAGAGATACCCTCTCTTCCCATCATGATTATTTCTGGTTTGGTAGTTCTCCCTTGGATGCTGACTTAATTTTCCATCTCTAGGTGACACTTCCTTTATTCACTTCTTTTATTCTGATATTTCAGTGCTGTGTAAGATGAGAGTTTGACAGAGGACAACCTCCTGAAGGAACAGAATGACATTCCCAGCAGTGAGAGGTGCCAGGCATTAACTTGTACAGGCACAGGTCAGGCCAGGTAGCACCAGAACAATGTTGACAATAACATTCAGCCATCCCATGAAGAAAGTTGGAAGGTGCCACATGCTGCAGCCTCTTAGAGCTTCAGAGGGATTTTCTATTTGTTTCAGTGTCAAACTTCCTGGCACATTAGGGCATGAACCATTAAAATAGCTCATCAGGCAAGGACTGGGCTTTTTTCATCTGTTGCTACTGGCAGGATGGGAAAACAAATCAATAAATAAACTGGGGTGTTTGTTCTGTGCTCTAGTTTGAAGGGGCCAAGAGAAATGAGAAGAAACCTTATAACTTGGATCCCTTGCAGCATCTGAAGAGCACAATTATTTTCCTGCATGCAGGGAGTTTCATTAACCCTCTGCATGGCCAAGGGCATGCAAAGTGGCAGATGCAAAGTTAATTTAGCTGGAGCAGAAGAGACTTGGCCAAGTGCAATGGCCATATAGGGTCAGATGAAAGTGGTGCAGGACTGTCTTACTCTGTACGTCCCTGTGTCTGGTAGGATGTTGATGTTGATGTTTTTAATGTCTGTCTTAAACATCTGTTGCCCATTATTTGTTTAGCCAAATGGAAAAGGGTAGGTAAATTCCAACCCTAGCCAAGCCAGGCATTGGAGCATGCAAGAAAGGTAGTCATGAGAACAGCTGTCACAAGGGGGAGGTGGGAATGTCCTGTTTCTAGGCAGCCAGGCTCCATCTAAATCATGGCCCATGCTACCCCTTGTTAGGGGAATGAATCACAGAATCCCAGGGGTTGGAAGGGCCCCCCAGAGCTCCTGGGGTGCAACCCCCTGCCAAAGCAGCTCCCCAGCTCATATTGCACAGGGCGGCGTCCAGACGGGGCTGGAATCTCTCCAGAGATGGAGACTCCACACCCCCTGGGCAGCCTGGCCCAGGGCTCCCTCACCCTCCCTCGGGAAAAGTTCTGCCCCAGGTTGCTGTGGAGCTTCCTCTGCTCTGACTTGTAGCCATTGCCCCTTGTCCTGTCCCCACAGACACTGAGAAGGGGCTGCCCATTCCCCTGCATCCCATCCTTCAGATATTGATAGACATTAATAAGGTCCCCCCTGAGTCTTCTTCTCTCCAGGCTGAACTTGCTTCCAGGGAAGAACACCCCCCCTGCAGTGAAGGCAGTGACCAGTGACCACTGCTGAATATACAGGCTTCCTCATGACATTTTGCAGCTCTTCAGAGGTATGCAGCAGCTTACCCACTGGCATGCAGGGGTTAACAGGCCTTTTGGGTGGGCGGATGGAAACCAAGCTGTGAAATGGAAGAAGGTCAGTCTCTTGGAGGAGTTTGCTCTGTCACAGATGGTTTGAAGTTATCAGTCCATCTGTAGGAGAGGTCTCCATTCCTCCCCACCCCCTCCTGCCAAGGAAACTGTAAAACTGGGGCTGGAAACAGGGCAAAGCCTGGCCAGGGCAGAGGTTTGTACCTCTCCTGGGACTTGCTAGAGCAAATTCTTGCTAGACCAAGTTGTCTATCTAGTTAGGAATTCCTCAGTCATCCAATCAGATCCCAACAGCTCAATGCTATTTGAGACTAAATGCCATCAGCAGTGCACTTCTCAGTGGAGAGCAAAGCCCTGGGAAGGGAGTGTAGGCAGACAGGGCAGCAGCAGCAGCCTCGGGGCTCTGGCTAGCTCAGGGCCTTTGCCTGGGTAGCTCAGCTGACTGGAAGGCTCTAGCTTCAGTAGAGCTGAATCCAGGTTTGAGGAGAAGCCAATAAAGGCTTCCTCTGGGAGTGTTCCCATGGGGTAATAAAGTGTTACTGTCTTCAGAGGGTCTTATTAAAGGTACTTAAGGCTACAGCATCTGAGCAACAGAGTAACATAACTGCTGTCCCAGACTAATGTTCAAGGAAGCATCCTCAGGATCATCATTGGCCAGAACAGGTGGAGGAAAGGGCTGTGGAAACCCATGAGGATAATGGTAGAAGAGAGTACCTGCTACTGAGTGAGAGGATTTTCCAGCAGCAGATGGAAAATCCTTCTTATTTTCTCTTCTTGGTAACTTTCAAACTATTTATATTTGACTTTGGAATCGCTTCTACTTTTGTATCCCCACAAGTGTAACAAGGGAACTGAATCATCTGAGCCCAAGTTTGAACAATTGCCTTTTCCTCTATTGATGATGTTTTCTTCTCAGTTGGGAAGGATGGTATAAGTACCATCACCAGCAACAACTGTCCAAAAGAGAGAAGGAATGAAGATATTTACTCCAGAATCTCACAGGAGGGGAATCAGCTTGTTAAAGGGCAGAGACTGGCAGGACAAAGGGAATGGATTAAAACTAAAGGAAGGAAGGGTTAGATTAGATATTAGGGGGAAGTTCTTTACAAAGAGAGTGGTGAGGGGCTGGAAGGGGCTGCCCAGAGAGGGGGTGGGTGCCCCATCCCTGGGGGTGTTCAAGGCCAGGTTGGCTGGGGCCCTGGGCAACCTTGTGTAGCTCCAGGCCTGGAGGTTGGTGGCCCTGCCTGTGGCAGGGGAGTTGGAGCTCTGTGACCCTTGGGGGCCCTTCCAACCCAGCCCAGGCTGGGATTCTATGAATTTAGTGAGAGTATAAAAATGTGTCTGTGTTATGAAGGAATCAATGGGCATGTTGTAGACATGGAAAGGAACAGGTCATCCCATACCTGCCCATCAAACTGATGGGAATTTACTGTCCTGTTCACTGCTGTTAGGGCTTAATTGCTTTCCTTCACTCAGAAGGTTTAGATGTGTATGTCTCCCTGTGGCATTTTGATAAATAAACAGCTGTAGAGTATCTGGGGTATGGACAGCAGGAGCAGTTGCTTATGTTATGGTCATAATCCCTGAGGCAGAAGAGAAGATCAAGTCAAGTATAGATTTACAGAAGGGATAAGTCACACAAAACCTGATCCCTGGGTATTCCTCCCCACTCTACACAAGACCTTCATTCATCACTGGAGTGCCTGTGACGTTCCCCCTCTGTGACCTGCTCAGAAGTTTTCACAAAGTTGGACTTCTGCAGTTGCTGGCCTTGAGTTCTGGGTGTTCTAACCAAAGGCTTTGAGATTTTCCTGTCAGAATCATCTCAAATGGAAAAGGCTCAAGCTCAAAATATTACTTACAGTTAAAAAATAAACAAAGACAGCCAACCCAAAGCTAAAAGGGACTTTGCCCTTCTTCTCAGTGAGTGTCTGGGTCTCTGGTATAAAGCACAGCTAGAATCTGAGACTAGCACTGACACAACAATTTGCTGTTTTGTTCAGAGCATTCACTGTGTCAGGACTGTCCTGGCTTTTCTGAATTGCAAAGAGAAATAGAATGCTGCATCTGCAGGGAGGGGTGGGTGACAGGCAGGACACTGCACTGCCACCCAGAGAGACCTGGCCAGACTGGAGAGCTGGGCAGGGAGACACCAGATGGGGTTCAACAAGAGCAAGTGGAGAGTCTGGCACCTGGGGAGGAATAACTGCTGGAATCAGGACAGGCTGGGGGGGACCTGCTGGAGAGGAGCTCTGGGGAGAAGGACCTGGGGGTCCTGGTGGGTGACAGGGTGGCCATGAGCCAGCAGTGTGCCCTGGGGCTGAGAGAGACAATGGGATCCTGGGGGGCATCAGGAGGAGTGTGGGCAGCAGGTCACAGGAGGGGATCCTCCCCCTCTGCTCTGCCCTGGGCAGGCCCCACCTGGAGTGTTGTGTCCAGTGCTGGGCTCCCTGGGATCAAACAGACAGGGACCTTCTGGAGAGAGGCCAGAGGAGCTGTGGAGATGCTGAAGGGCCTGGAGCATCTCCCTTGTGAGGAAAGGCTGGGTGAGCTGGGGCTGTTCAGCCTGGAGAGAAGAAGACTCAGGGGGACCTTATTAATGTCTATCAATATCTGAAGGATGGGATGCAGGGGAATGGGCAGCCCCTTCTCAGTGTCTGTGGGGACAGGACAAGGGGCAATGGCTGCAAGTCAGAGCAGAGGAAGTTCCCCAGCAACCTGGGGCAGAACTTTTCCCCAGTGAGGGTGAGGGAGCCCTGGGCCAGGCTGCCCAGGGGGTGTGGAGTCTCCATCTCTGGAGAGATTCCAGCCCCGTCTGGACGCCGCCCTGTGCAATATGAGCTGGGGAGCTGCTTTGGCAGGGGGTTGCACCCCAGGAGCTCTGGGGGTCCCTCCCACCCCTGTGAGTCTGGAATTCTGGGATTCTGCTGTTGTCTATGCTGTTGGCTTTGTACTCCACGTTTACCGTGCTTGTGCCAATGCCTGTGGTACACCCCGTGCCTGTGGTACACCCCGTGCCTCTGCACCCACCACCTCTATGTGAACCACTCATTGCCTGTCACTCCTCTACAGGTTTGGCTAGTTTTGCTCACCACTCCCTGCCAACAATCATGTCACATCTTGTCTGTGCGTTCCACTGTCTGAACCTCATAAATAACCACTTGTGACACCACTCCAGCCTCCCAATCCTGTGACTCCCAAATGTTTTGCTTGTTCCCTTAGCTGATTTATGTCCCTGTCACTGGTGTCCACCCAGGCTGCAAAAGGGAAAGGGCTTTTGCTCTGCCTTATCCAGACAGATTGATGGATAAACAAGATGAAGGGCAGACTTCCCATCCCATCAAGCTATCTGGTTTATTTTGGTAGATTAAAAATGTCAGTAGTCAAGGGCTTGCTCCTGCTCTGCATCCAAAGCTGGGGAAGCTTTGCTGCTGTCTCCAGAGGGAATGTCTCCACAGCTGCAAAGCAGAAACACTTCTGCCTGGGATGAGGAATTACCTGAACAGGGTTAATGCATCGTGATGATGTTTTCTTTTCAGAGTGAGAGTGTGTTGAGCTTCTTCCAGTGTTAGCCCTCTTGTCCTTTGGATGTTGGTCCTAGGGATGGGTAGCTTGCTCTTTGGAAGCACTTGTCTGCCTCCATTGAATAAATAGCAGCCTCAGAGGTCATCTTAGTGTGGACACCTATGCATCAGCCACCTATGAGAGAAGATATCAATTATACTCTGACAATTTTTAAAAGGCTTTTGTTGTCTTCAATTTCTTAAAAGCTCTGTGATTTCTTTTTCTAGGATTGAACTGAAGCCAAAGCAAAAACATGTAACAAAGGAGAGAAATTTTAGGGTCTGAATGACTCTCTGCCAGCTGATACGTTATTTTCTGGTCCTTATTTAACACAGACACTAGAAAATGCAATGTGATGGGATTAATTATGCTAAAGTACTGTTCTCTTGCATGTCCTGGCACTGTTATTTGAACTGTGCAATCAATGTGTGGCATTAACATGCTTCTGTCTCACTCACCACAGGGCAAGAATCCCCAGGAGTTTAAGGACTCACAACAGCTTAGCTCTAATCCAGGGGAATTTCTGAAATATCTCAGGTGCTGTAAACTCAGCAGTTTACACATAGTGTGCATAGTGTGTATTGTACATTGAGAGGATGCATACATTGTGCCTGTCACTGCCTGTACAGTACCTGGAGTGTTGTGTCCAGTGCTGGGCTCCCTGGGATCAAACAGCCAGGGATCTCCTGGAGAGAGTCCAGAGGAGGCTGAGGAGATGCTGAAGGGCCTGGAGCATCTCCCCTGTGAGGAAAGGCTGGGTGAGCTGGGGCTGTTCAGCCTGGAGAGAAGAAGACTCAGGGGGGACCTTATTAATGTCTATCAATATCTGAAGGATGGGATGCAGGGGAATGGCCAGCCCCTTCTCAGTGTCTGTGGGGACAGGACAAGGGGCAATGGCTGCAAGTCAGAGCAGAGGAAGTTCCACAGCAACCTGGGGCAGAACTTTTCCCCAGTGAGGGTGAGGGAGCCCTGGGCCAGGCTGCCCAGGGGGTGTGGAGTCTCCATCTCTGGAGAGATTCCAGCCCCGTCTGGACGCCGCCCTGTGCAATATGAGCTGGGGAGCTGCTTTGGCAGGGGGTTGGACCCCAGGAGCTCTGGGGGGCCCTTCCCACCCCTGTGAGTCTGGGATTTCAACTCAGGTTACAATTATGTTAAATTATATCCACAGTCCCCCTGGCTGAGGACAGCTCAGGGCTGTGATGCATTTGGGAACATAAGAAAAGAATACATTTCTTGATGGCTTCAGAGCTGCCAGTTTGGAGTGTGTCCCTGTGTCCGTGCGGATGCTCCTCAGTATTGCTTAGTGGGGGGGGTGAGAAGCCTGGAATAACGAAGGATAACTGTGAGTGTAACATCAAAAGGTCTCCCAGGAATGCTATTGCAAGCTCCTGGCATGGATTAGTGCTTGTTGAAAGTTGTCAGCATCAGGCAGTTTAGCTCCAGAAGTGGTGACGTGTTTAAGAACATACAAGTGGCAATAGGGGATTATGGTGTTTGCTCTTCATACAGGGCAGGAATTTGGAGGATGAGTTAGGTCCATCACAAGAGGGTGATCAAGAGTCTCTGAAAACCTCTGCTATTTGCTGTGCAATGTCCTGCCTGGTGTAGGGCAGCATGCCTGGAATCATCTTCTTTTCCTTACAGATTTGTCTCTGTGCCCAGAGAGGGGGTGGGTGCCCCATCCCTGGGGGTGTTCAAGGCCAGGCTGGATGGGGCCCTGGGCAACCTTGTGTAGCTCCAGGCCTGGAGGTTGGTGTCCCTGCCTGTGGCAGGGGGGTTGGAGCTCTGTGACCCTTGGGGTCCCTTCCAACCCAGACCAGTCTGGGATTCTGTGAATGCAACTTGGATGTCAGTGTATAACAAGGAAATGTTGGGGTCCTACCCAGAGTTTTCCTCAGGTGTAGTGTGGCAGTACTTGGTTGGATGAGTGTCAGAACAGAAATAAGGTCATGGGTGTGCTGGCTAAATTCATCTGCCTTTTAAACCTTCCATGTTGCACCTTCTTGTGTGCCTCTGTTGACTGAAGGAGTGCAGAGGGTAAATAGAGACAGGGCATTAATCCCCCAGGGGAATCTAATCTAATTGCTCTTCCAGAGCTTCAGTAACTCTATAGTTTCTTAGCATCTCTCATATGGCAAGGAATCTGTCTTCACAGTTTGCTTGCAAGACAGTGATGTGTCACATTACACCTTGTCCAATTTATAAACACAGGGCAGGAGTCACCCTTGGCAGAAGGTCACATGAATGAGCTACAACAATAACTCCTTAATGCCAAGTTCACACCTCACCATTTCCTTCTAAATTAAGTAGTAGCTTCTAGTTTGCTCTCAGGCCTGTTGCTAATTTAGACCAACAAATTTGGATCAGGATGAGCTCCAGCTTCATGCCCCAGTTTAGACATCCATCCCTGTGGCTTTCTTCTCAGCAACTGCTCTTGCCATCCATCAGAACTCACCACGTGAGGGCCATGTGGGGTAACACTTGCCTGAAACATGAGAGAAGGTCTTTGGTGACATGGAGATGGAAGAGGTGGCAGAGGGATGCTGTTAGATGGATCCATTTTCCATTCAGCCCTGCCAGTGGTTTCCATACCTGGTTTGTGTTGCTTCAGACTGTGTCAGGATGTGTCTTGGAAAGACGTGGCATGATGTGTTGATTGGCTGGCTTTTCTCAACTTGTCTGCTAGGAGGGCTGCTATTAGAGGGCTGGAGCAGCTCCCCTATGGAGAGAGGCTGAGGGAGCTGGGCTGGGTCAGCCTGGAGAAGAGAAGGCTGTGGGGGGACCTCACTGCAGCCTGCCAGTCCCTGAAGGGAGCAGAGACACAGGAGGGGAATCAGCTTGTTCAAGGGCAGAGACTGGCAGGACAAGGGGAATGGAGTGAAGCTGGAGGAGGGAAGGTTTAAGTTGGATATCAGGGGGAAGATCTTTGCAGAGAGAGTGGTGAGGGGCTGGAAGGGGCTGCCTAGAGAGGGGGTGGGTGCCCCATCCCTGGGGGTGTTCAAGGCCAGGTTGGCTGGGGCCCTGGGCAACCTTGTGTAGCTCCAGGCCTGGAGGGTGGTGGCCCTGCCTGTGGCAGGGGGGTGGAGCTCTGTGACCCTTGGGGGCCCTCCAAACCCAGCCCAGTCTGGGATTCCATGATTCTATGATTCTATGATGTGGCAAAGGAGGAAGGGCAAAATGCATGGTAAAAGTGAGCAGTATTAAGGTCTATAGTTTCACTCCTGAACTGGAAATAATGAGATTATTTGTCTTTTTCACAGGAGAACCTCTAAGCTGCTTGTGGTGACCACTGGCAGCTGAGCAAAGCAGCATGACAAGCCGTCAGGCAGGTGAGAGAACAGACACAGCTGTGAAAACTATCTGGGGTACTTCTGAGAATAAGCTCAACTTGCTTTTCTTGTTACTTGGCATTTAGGTACCTGTCTCTCACCACTGCAAAGACACACCAGTAACTGGCCCATCAGGTTCTGCTGACCTTTGCTATAGTGACTTTCTCTTGCCAGATGAAGAAGTTTATCTGGAACAATAACTCATGTGAAGCATTCTCTACCCAAACCATGGCTAGACCTGTGAGCCAATGTGACCCTGGATTGCCATCTTGATAGAGGATTTTCCCACTTGAGCCCCAGCTTAGCCCTGGTCAGCAAAAAAAATCACAGACTTTAATGCTCCAGGTCCAGAGACAATGCAGATTGGGAGATTGTTTCTGAAGGACAAACATGTTGTGTTAACTGAGTGTATTTTTCCTTGCCTTTCTAGTAAAATCCTTCAAGAAATCTTCTGTCCCAGGAGTTGCTGTCACCCAGTTTGTGAATGATATTCCAAAAGGATGCAGTACCCCTGACTTTGAACGGAGACCTGTTACTCTGACATTGCAGGAAGGTGAGATTCTTCAGAAACAAAGTCACATACTTGGAGGCTTGAGTCTACCTCTCACCTCCAGGAACCAATTGTCACCTTTAAATCGAGCTAGTTTCTAAATAGATTTGACTAAACCATAATAAAGTCTTGTGTGGCCAAAGGCTTTGTTGTACTGCCACAAATTCTGTCAGTACTGATGGAGCCCTCCTGAGTTTTCACTGGTCTGTGTGAGAACAGAATGTGGCTCCTAATGTAGAACATCAAATCAGGTGAATTCTGCAGGAAGCTCTCTAAGTATTATGCAGCAACAGATTAGACACATTCAAAAAGCTGGTTTTTTCCTCCTGAACTAATTTGCATTGCCATCATTCAGCCTGTGAGATTAAGGGCTTTGTAAGGTAAGATAGACTGGCTGCTGATGCTATTTAGGCTGTACTTCTTCAGAAGCAATATGGATCTTCCATAGAATATAGAGAAGGCAACTAATGAGCCAAGACCAAAAATCATTTGGAATCACAGAATTGTAGAGGTTGGAAGGGACATCAAGAGATGATGGGGTCCATCCCCCAGTCACTGGAAGCCTTCCAGTAATCTCTCAGCCCTAGCAGAGAGCCGCATATTTTTTCTGAGTGGGATAGCTTGGTGCAGATTGTGCAGCTCCTCTTCCTTCACAAGACAGAACCGTTTCTAGCACCCCGGATTTCAGCGTTGGCACCCCCATCTGTTGATTTTCACCGGCCGTTGAGGTTTTAGGAAGGAGCACAGTGGCCTCTAGTGGTACCTCCCCAGGTTGGCTGGGGCCCTGGGCAACCTTGTGTAGCTCCAGGCCTGGAGGTTGGTGGCCCTGCCTGTGGCAGGGGGTTGGAGCTCTGTGATCCTTGGGGTCCCTCCCAACCCAGACCAGTCTGGGGTTCTGTGATCTATGATCTCCTCTCCTCCTCTGCCTCCTCCTCCTCCCCTAATGAGTGTTGTTAATTAAATGATCCTCTCCCCGTTGCATTCAGTGCATGGGTTGGCTGATGCTCCTTGCTGGGCTGTTGGATCCCAGGACAGATGGCAGGCAGGGGAAGTTGCAGACAGAATGGTGAAAATTTTGCAAAGATATAATCAATTTGGACCAGACTTTAATAATAGATAGTCCTGCCATCCCAGAAAAGAATGATGCCCTTTGGTAGGAACCTGTTGGCTCCATGCATGGCAGGAGCTTGCTGGATCGATTCAGTGTGTTGGTGGGGACTGCAGAGGGGTGGGGGAAATACTGAAAAGACTCCAGAAGGGGAGATTTTTTAACAATGTTGGTCACCTGAAGACAAAAACTATTGCAAAAGAAAGCAATCAGCTCCACCCTGAGCTACATCTGCCTTAACTCATCTCTCTTTCTGTTAAGCTCTGACACTCCCACTTGCCTACACATGAGTCACTGCTCTGATGTGCTGTTTCATAGTGTTTCCTGTGGCTTTGAAGCCTTTTGGGAGAAAAACACAATGTTTGCACTGGGCAGCAGTAAAGGTGTTGGGCATTTCTGTGGGCAGCTGCAGTGTACTCAGGTTCTTAAGGGAGCAGAGAGGAAGGAAAGAGCCCACAGGTGATCCCCATCCTTTTCTCCTTCATTGTACCTTGAAATAGCCAAGTGTTTGGGGTGCAAGGTGGTGCCAGGTGTGCAGACAAGGAAGATACTGCAGAAAGATGACAGTACATGGGGAAACACCCTGTACTGGCCCTCCCAGTTGTGGTACAGTGTTGTTTGTTAAGAACTTGTTTTCTTAAGTGTACAGAGAGGGTATCTGCTTGTTTCCACCTCCCAATGAACCCAAATTTATCTAAATGAAAAAGCAACCAGGAGCTGCAACTCTTCACAGACAAACTCTGCTGCTGTCTAGAGACAGTGAGTCCTGTGTCCCTTAACATCCTGCCCAGCATGGTCACAATGGGATAGTCTGAAAGAATGGGGAAGCAATGGGAGCTTATAGGGGACTATGTGTGTGATGAGATGGATTTGGGCATTTCATGTTGTCAGAAGCAAGTCTAAGATGACCTTCTTATAGTGCCATTGATCTCAGAGATGTTAGCAGTCACATCTGATGGGCTAATGCCAAATTTTAAAGGCCTTTTATGATTGAATACAGGCAAACCCTGACACTGGTGATGTGGGGGAATGTAGCCCACTCTGGACTTGAGCTGATAACTGCTTGTTCTTTGGCCCTGCCCAAATATTAAGGGAGCAAGATACCAAAAGAATGCTCTCCTGCTCTATTCACATGGCTGTGCAATAAAAACATGGGCAGAGACTGTGTGAGTTAGGAAGTTAGTTTCCAAGGAATCGTGCTGAAAATCAGGGAGTTAGAGTGGGGGTATGTCAAATCTTGTGCAGGAATTTGGGCATTTAATGCAACTGGTAATTCAGGCATCTTTTAGAGAGGAAAAATAGATAAAATTACTTTCATAGAATCACAGAATCCCAGGGGTGGGAAGGGACCCCCAGAGCTCCTGGGGTCCAACCCCCTGCCAAAGCAGCTCCCCAGCTCATATTGCACAGGGCGGCGTCCAGACAGGGCTGGAATCTCTCCAGAGATGGAGACTCCACACCCCCTGGGCAGCCTGGCCCAGGCCTCCCTCACCCTCACTGGGGAAAAGTTCTGCCCCAGGTTGCTGTGGAACTTCCTCTGCTCTGACTTGCAGCCATTGCCCCTTGTCCTGTCCCCACAGACACTGAGAAGGGGCTGGCCATTCCCCCTGCATCCCATCCTTCAGATATTGATAGACATTAATAAGGTCCCCCCTGAGTCTTCTTCTCTCCAGGCTGAACAGCCCCAGCTCACCCAGCCTTTCCTCACAGGGGAGATGCTCCAGGCCCTTCAGCATCTCCTCAGCCTCCTCTGGCCTCTCTCCAGGAGATCCCTGTCTGTTTGATCCCAGGGAGCCCAGCACTGGACACAACACTCCAGGTGGGGCCTGCCCAGGGCAGAGCAGAGGGGGAGGGTCCCCTCCTGTGACCTGCTGCCCACACTCCCCAAAGAAGGTTTCTGCCTAAAGCAACAGAGGTGGCTTACCCAGGGGGTCTGTCTATTAGTAACACAGGGAGCCTGACACAAGAGTCCTTATGTTTGAGCTGGTCTTAAATAACTAATTTCTTGCCTTTTTCAAAGGTAAAAATGCCATTTTCAGAGCTGCAGTCAAGGGCATCCCAACCCCGGACGTGAAATGGACACGGACAAAAGGAGGAATGGATGATCCTGACAAATACCAAATGTTCTTCAATGACATTACAAATGAATTTATTCTGCAGGTAAATGCCAAAGATTTCAGACAGGGCTCATGGAACAGAGAGAGCAATGGAAAGGAGAAGCCTGCAGTGGGCAGGTAGATAGAGATGTCACCAGATCTGAGCTAACACAAAGAGGAGCAAACATTCTGGGAATGGAAGGTCTCAGGTGTCTTTGAGTAGCTGTTTTATTAGAAGCTGATGGTGTGGGAACTGAACCACAGCCCATCACTGTGATCTTTTGCTGGGTTCTTCTTTTCAAGATCAACAAAATCACTGTGGATGACAGTGATTTGTACCGTTGCTGTGCTGTGAATGAGTACGGGGAAGCTGCCTGCTCTGCTGGCCTCAGGATCATACAAGGTAGGAGTCACCAGTTCTGTGTTCCAAAGGTCCTGTGGTCCCAGGTGGTTGGCAGGTGCCCAGAGCCTTGTCTAAGCATCCTTTATGTGAAAGTCTGTTTTTCTAATCCCTGAGGACTGGAGATCTGTGACTCCCCCTACTTCAGCAGCTCCATGACAGCATGAGCTTTAAGGCAAGGGAGAAGAAAGTGCTGTCGTGGTCACTGACCTGGGTCACAATCAGATGCTCTGGATTTAGTGTTCAATCATCTCAGTTCTTTCTTTATGACATTGAATAAATCAGTCTTTTGTGAGGGATCAAGTGTCTGTAGTGTCTACCTGACTATCCCCCTGCTTCCTTTTATAGACAGTGGAGAGAAATGGGCACTTTGTGGGTAAGATATATTCTAGGGATCTATTTGAGCAGGAGGTGGACTGGGGTGGAAGTGTCCTCCCCTCTGTGCTTGTCAGTGCAGAATGCAGCTGCCTGTATTTGGCCAGATAGTCCTTGCACTTCGACTCCCCATCTCTAAACCAAGATGTTAATGCTTCCCCCATTGCTTAAACCATGACCTTCACAGGGCAGGAACAGTTGTCTCCTCTTTGTAGAGCAGCCAGTAAGCACAGAGTTGATTGCAATAGAAATACTGCATTTTTAGGTGGAGATTACTAGGAGGCAATGTCAGATTCACAGGGAAATCCAGACTAAGATTTTCCCTTCTTTTACAGTTTATTGGGGTTTGGATCTTAGTCTGAGTGTTACCTTGTTCATCTTATGGCTTGTTTCTCCTCTGTTTTCTCTTATAAACCTTCAGTTGGCTTCAAGATAAAAGCAAAATATGTTGCTGTTCATCCTGCTGATGGTAAGTTAGATATAATTCTTCTTTTTTGGGGGGTTGGGGGGAAGGACATAGTTAATACTCCTCTGTCTACCACATTATTGCTACCCCAGACTTGTTAAGATTAAAGTAGGAGAAGGTTAATGCATCACTAATGTTCTGTCATCTCTTTCTCCTTGCTGTTCCCTTTGGGTAAAGTGCTGATCTTAGACATGACTTTGAGCTGTTGTAATTAATGCTTCTGGAATCATTAGTGCTGGAAAAGGATTTTGTGATGCAGCTGGGTCAAGCATGTTAACATGGCAGGAAAATGGTTCCTAGAGTGTCAGATAATCATAAACTATCTTGGGTTGGAAGGGACCTTAAAGATCATCTAGTCCCAAACACCCTGTCATGTCAGGGACACCTCCACCAGCCCAGGGTGCCCAAAGCCCCATTCAGCCTGGCCTTGAACCCTGCCAGGGATCCCAAGACAGCCACAGCTTTCTGGGCCCCCTGTGCCAGGGCCTCCCCCCTCCCTGGGAGAATGGCCTGTTGTCTGTGGGTATCTTGCATTATCTTCTTTTTGGGGATGTATTTTATGGTGTTTGGTATCTGAATATTTGTTGTTTCTTCTTCCCACCTCCAACAGAGCTAAAGAAGGTGCTTCAGGACTTCAGGAAGCTGTTGAAGAAGCGGTAAGCCTCCATAATGAAGGTCACTGTTGGACTTTCTAGATGTTTAGAGATGATAGGGGACAGTTTCATAGATCTGCAACACTTCTTGTTACCAAAGTAGTTGAGAGACTCAATATGGAGAGACAGAACAGACCAGTTTGCCACTGTCTGTGAGGCTGAGACAAACCCAAGGTACCAACCTGGTTTTGAGGTGTGTTCCTTTGCACCAGGAGATTTTTGACTTCAAAGATCTGTTCCTCTGGTTCCCTTTTTGTTTAGCTCACTGGTAACTTCCTGACTAACTGATCCATTTTCATATCATGATCTTTCTGGCTAACCAGGGGCTGAGCCCTGACTCCCAGGCCAGCAGCCAAGCTGCCATTCCACATTGCAGAGATCCCTTCACCTCCTGAGCAGGAACCTCTAAGGATTGCCTGATGAGAATGATCCCTGGCCTGTGCAAAGTCCTGACCTGCACTGAGACATTCTTTGGGACAGTTGGCCTTGGCCAAGCTGTGCCAGTGCCTCTACTGATAATTTAGGGTGGACACAGCATGACAGCCTTGTCCTTTATGGCCCAAGGCAAGACCATTCCCTGGCAGCATTTAATTTGTAGTGTAGATGCAGAAAACCTGCTCTGGAAGAGTCCTCTTCTTTCTTGTCAGCATCTACAGAGCCAGGTGAACCACAGAAATGATGGAGAGAGAAAGAGGATTAATTATAGAAACTAAGTCATCAAGTGTCAGGGGTGGCACTGGGGCTGGAGGGATCCCAGCCAGAGATACAGCCTGGGAGAAGAGCTCCTGGGGAGCAGCCCTGCTGAGGAGGACCTGGGGGTCATGGGGGGTGAGAAGCTTCCCATGAGCCAGCAGTGGCTCTGGCAGCTGGGAAGGGGGATGGGATCCTGGGCTCCATCAGCAGAGGGGTGGCAGCAGGGACAGGGAGGGGATTGTCCCTCTCTGCTCTGCCCTGGGGAGGCCCCAGCTCGAGTCCGTGGGCCAGAGCTGGGGCCCAGGACAAGAGAGAGGTGGGGCTGGTGGAGAGGGGTCAGAGGAGCCACGGAGATGCTCAGAGGGCTGGAGCAGCTCCCCTATGGAGAGAGGCTGAGGGAGCTGGGCTGGGTCAGCCTGGAGAAGAGAAGGCTGTGGGGGGACCTCACTGCAGCCTGCCAGTCCCTGAAGGGAGCAGAGACACAGGAGGGGAATCAGCTTGTTAAAGGGCAGAGACTGGCAGGACAAGGGGGATGGAGTGAAGCTGGAGGAAGGAAGGGGGAGAAGAGAGATTGGGGGGAAGTTCTTTGCAGAGAGAGTGGTGAGGGGCTGGAACAGGCTGCCCAGAGAGGGGGTGGGTGCCCCATCCCTGGGGGTGCTCAGGGCCAGGTTGGATGGGGCCCTGGGTAACCTTGTGTAGCTCCAGGCCTGGAGGTTGGTGTCCCTGCCTGTGGCAGGGGGTTTGAGCTCTGTGATCCTTGGGGTCCCTTCCAACCCATTCCATTCTATGATTGCCTGTGAAATTATCTAGGTTTTTTATTTCCTCTGGTTCTAAGGGCCCCAGCACCAGTACCAAAACCCCTGGACAAAGCAGAGATCTGGCAACTCTTGCTGCATGCAGATAGAAGAGATTATGAGAAGATCTGTTTGCAGTATGGAATTGTGGACTTCCGTGGGATGCTGAGGAAGCTGCATGAGTTGATGAAGGACTCAGGGTGTGACCAGGAAGAGGTAAAAGAAACTGAACCCACTGCAAGGCTGATTTTTAACAAAGTGCAGAGCCCTGTTTCCTTCAATAGCTTCTGAAAACAGGCTAAACCTTCCTAAATTGCTTTGTGGGTGACAATGTTATTGGGTGACAGAGAATGATTTATGACAGTTTCAAAGAATTCCTACTTCTGAACCCATGCAGATGAAAATGCTGGAGTTTTTGAAGTTCAATTCCCATGTTTTAGGAGATACTGACCAGAGTGCAATGCTTTTATTAAACTGCATGGCTAAAATCTCAATTCAGTTACCCCTGATGAAAATTTGGACTCTAAATTGAAAATGTATGTGCTTGAGAGTCAAAATTGGCCTTCCTCTACAGAAACCTGGATGGGTAGGAGTTGCAAAGTGTGTGTATGACCAGGAGGTAGCACATAAAATTAAATTTGCCTACAGGAGGAAAGTGTGGAAACTTACAGCTGCTTCTTCTATACACAGAGAGTTTGAAGTAGCTCTTTTCTGTGCAGGGGGAGAGTAGATTTCACATTAGTTCAGCAGCCTAAGAACTTCTGTCATGGAAGCCTTGTAATTTACTAAGCTCTTGTATCTTCCTTTGCAGTTAATAAACTGTATCAAACACTTTGAACACATCAAAGTCAGCAAGGATGGAAAAGCTGTGTTCAGTCTGGAGATGGACCTGAAAAATAAATACAACAAAGTTTGCCTGCTTAAGGTGAGGGGATGAGTTGGCCAGTGTGTAGCAGCCACTGAAGTCTTCTACATAAAATGCCTGATCTGCTGGGCAGTGGCTGAGAGCATGATTATCTTCTTAAAGTTGTCTGACCATTGCAGAATTCTTGGGTGGTTGAGGAGAAGCAGTGGTGTAGTGAATATCACTGCTATTTGTAGTGAATCTCACTTGGGATTTGTAGGTAAAGGTACAGCAGAAACAGTTACTGACATCCTTTTGACCTCAGGAGCTTTTCTGGGAAGAGGGAATTCTAACAGTGTCTTTCAGGCTGCAGAAATTCTGCAGTCTCATATGAGAGAACCAGACTGATTTTATTCCCAAGTGTATTATTGCACTGTTATTCACTTCTGTGAGGGAAGATCAAGGAAGTAAAACATCCCATCTGGTTCTGTAATTATTCTGATGTGATTCCCAGGGGATCAGTGCTGTGCATGTTTTTCTGGAAGACACATTTCAGTCAAGCTGTAGTTAGTGGCTTTAATACAGGGGGAATCAGAATTCATTCAAGAAGTCAGACTAACTCCAGGAACTTCCAACTCAAATGCATGGCATGAAGTCTGTGCAGCCACAACGTGGAGAAAGTAACCCAAGTGTGGTACAGACAGAGCAGGGGGGAGCTCATAGAATCACAGAATCACAGAATCATAGAATCACAGAATCACAGA
>VZTU01002347.1:0-12499 GCA_013400835.1 Zapornia atra | reverse complement strand
CACCAACCTCCAGGCCTGGAGCTACACAAGGTTGCCCAGGGCCCCAGCCAACCTGGCCTTGAACACCCCCAGGGATGGGGCACCCACCCCCTCTCTGGGCAGCCTGTTCCAGCCCCTCACCACTCATCTGCTCATCTACCTATGAGGATGCTAAAATCTACACAAAGATGGTCCTGTAACTCTGAAGTTACAGTAGCTGTGTATCAGTTAAGCTTCAAAACCTTCTGTGACCTAGAAAGGTACTGTTGTTTGTCTGGCCTGAGTGTCATATGCTCTGTTCTGCACAGTGCTTTCTGTCTGTGTGTGACATGGGCAATGAGCCCTGTCCACTCCCAGCTCTCCTCTCTAGAGTGTAGGCTTCTCCCTTCTTACTCATTTGTACCAGTAAAGCGATGGCAGCACAAATTTGGCCTGATGTGGTTGAAATGTCTTGCACTAGCTGTGTTTATTCTCTCTGTCCCCAGGATGGAGAGAAGCTGCGATACGGAATGGGGGATGAGTACAGGAAGCACAGCCTGAGGCAGGTTGGGAAGCGGTACGACTTCATCATCAACGACGTGCAGCTGGAGGATGCGGGCGTGTATCAAGTCACAGTGGAGGATATCCCTGTCTTCTCAACTGAACTGGACATTGAATGTAAGGAATTATGTTAGATGAATCATAGAATCACAGAATCCCAGGGGTTGGAAGGGACCCCCAGAGCTCCTGGGGTCCAACCCCCTGCCAAAGCAGCTCCCCAGCTCATATTGCACAGGGCGGCGTCCAGACGGGGCTGGAATCTCTCCAGAGATGGAGACTCCACACCCCCTGGGCAGCCTGTCCCAGGGCTCCCTCACCCTCACTGGGGAAAAGTTCTGCCCCAGGTTGCTGTGGAACTCCCTGTGCTCTGACTTGCAGCCATTGCCCCTTGTCCTGTCCCCACAGACACTGAGAAGGGGCTGCCCATTCCCCTGCATCCCATCCTTCAGATATTGATAGACATTAATAAGGTCCCCCCTGAGTCTTCTTCTCTCCAGGCTGAACAGCCCCAGCTCACTCAGCCTTTCCTCACAGGGGAGATGCTCCAGGCCCTTCAGCATCTCCTCAGCCTCCTCTGGACTCTGTCCAGGAGATCCCTGTCTGTTTGATCCCAGGGATCCCAGCACTGGACACAACACTCCAGGTGGGGCCTGAGCAGGGCAGAGCAGGGGAGGATCATCCCCTCCTGTGACCTGCTGCCCACACTCCTCTTGATGCTAAGTGCAACTACAAAGAAATTATATTTTGCTGGAAAACATTGTCAAGGAGCATATCCAAAGCTGAGCAGTAAACCTGATAACTACAGAAGACTGTATGGAAGACTTTGTGATGCCAAATAATGGCTCCTTATATGACACAGGAGGAAAAGAGTGGGAGTGTGATTATGTGGTATGGGTGTCCCACTTGGAGTTCAAAGGACTAGGTTCAAATGTCACTTGGCTCTGACTTCTGAGCCAATTCCTTAACTAACCCCATCTGTAATTTTGTTTTGTAAGCTCAGACTAGTAACTACCAACTTGATAGAAGTTTAATGAAATACATTAATATCTGCAATACATTCATAACCACAGATTATCAGCTCATCACACTGATGTGTGGTATGAATGTCTCAGAAGAGAATGAAGACACAAATTTAATTTTCTGCTTTCCTGGCCTGTAGAATTGGGCACAGGAGCACATCTCAAGTTTTCCCTCTTTCTGCTTAAACCAATGCTCACTGGCTTGGCAAGTTCACAGAATGCTTTGGGTTGGAAGGGACCTGAAAGACCATCTAGTTCCTGCCATGGGTAGGAAGTTCCTATCTATCTTCCTTCAGCTGCAGCAAGTGTTTCTTGGAAGGCAGAAATAGCTCTCCAGTTCCTTTCTATAGCTTTTCCTTTTCCCTTGCAGCCATCCCTGTGAGATTTGAGCAGTCACTCTCTGATACGTGTTGCCTTGAGCAAGGCGATGCTGTCTTCGAGTGCGTCCTGCAGGCACCCTGCCACGATGCAGTGTGGCTCCACAAAACCCATGTCCTGGAGGCAAGTGACAAGTACCAGATCAATGTCACACCTGATGGTCTGACCCACCAGCTGATTATCAAAAATGTGGAGCCCTCTGACAATGGCATGTACACATTTGACACTGGACTCTGCTCCTCAAACGCCTGGCTTATTGTAGAGTGTAAGTGACACTGTGTTATTCCTGTGGGGTTGTCTTGAGGTTTGTTAGCAAAATAGTATTCCTCTTATGGCCTGATTGCTTCTTCAGATGTTTCTACACTGAGAAATGGATTGTGGAGCCTCTGGTTCCTCAATTATCTTTGGAAAGGATCATCTCCCATTTGGGTCTGGTTAGATCCTATCTTCCTCTTCAGAAGAACCATGTTTTACCCTTTGTTGTTAGTTCTGACAAATCCTACTGGCTTGTTTACCCTGAAGCTGCTGAGAAGTAGCAGAATCTCCATCAGTTCTCCAAACATACTCTGTATCTCATCATATGTTGTTGATGAAGCTGTCACTGTGTGAACACAGCACAAAATACAGGGGAGCCAGGAGCTTTCAATACTATCAGTTCTATGCTATCCATACTGTCCATTTTTCTTTCAAAATTAGAGGTTAACTGTGTTAAAGAAGCTCAAACAAAGCTGGGAAGACTGGAAACACTCTTTCCAGTGCAAGCAGATTAATAGCTATTAATAATTATAATGAATATTAGTAATTAATAGCTATCAATCTGCTTACATCTTTTTTCTGCTGAAAGTAGTTGCTTTGGTTTCTTTTGAGCTCCTGCTGCAGCCAGAGGTGGACTTTGACAAAGGCTTTTTTAACCATCTTTCAGAAACAGTACAGCTGGAGTATGACATACAGAGAATCTTCCCACTGAGTTCATGGAGCTGGTCATGCTCTACAGATACCTAGCCTGGGAATCAGAACAGTGGGTGACCTCTAACCCTACTGTTTATCTAGAAAAGCTGTTCCTAGAACCAGAATCTTTAGTCTGCTGGTTGGCCATCTTTAAAATGCTGGGATGCCAAATGTGCAAGGTGCTGCAGTAGCACTGAGATCCTAGTTCAAGGGTGGCAACTATGTGTGGGATATTCTGTAGCTCCTCCAGGGCTGGAGGGAGAAGACAGAAGGAGCTAACGAGTCCCACCTAAGGTCCTCTAAATTAGACCTGTCATGCTGGAAATTTGCCTTGGTTTGGTTTGGTTGGTTGGTTGTTCTTTTAACAAGCATGTTTCCACTAAAAGTAATTATCTTTTTAAGTAAGAAATGTAAAATTCTGAGTGTGACACCAAAGACATTCAGGATTTGAACAGAATTTCAATTTCTTTCAATATATTCTGTTTCTGTGCCCTATCAGGAATTGGTAACAAATCCTTTCACATTTTCTTTGGCTGTTGATGCTGTACATGACCTATTGCTTGTCTGTTCTTTTACTTTCCCCTCTTCTCTAGTAAATTATATCTCCTCTAATCAAGCAATGCATCTTCTCTACAGATACCAAAGAAGACAGGAGACAGAGCAAAGGAGGTGAGAGGGAGATATCTGAGTGGCTGAAAGAAGCATTGTCAGATCAAGACAGAGCGAAGAAACTTCGATACAGGGAGTATGTTGGTGATGAAAATCATCTTCTGGACACTGGCATGGAAGAGGATAGCCAGTACAGAAATGGCCAAGCAGGCAATCAAGGCCACTCCACTGATGTTGATGGAAACCATATATTTTTGGGAAAAGCTGGGCTACGTGGAGCCCCCAGAAATGGGAGGATGGGATTTGGAGCAGATGGAGATGCAGATGATGATGATATCTTTGGATTAAAAGGAGGCAAAAGTAGATTGAAGTCTTTTCGTGGCAAGGATTCTATGACAGGCAAAGCAGATCCAGGTGATGAATTAGGAGGAGAGGAGGTATGGTATCCTGAGGATGCCAGAGATGATGGCATGTGGGATGCTGCTAACATTGACATGGGTGATGGAGAAGGTATGAGATCTCAACATGACAAGGAGAGCAAATTAGGCTTTGGAGGTGTTGGGAGATTAGGTGCTACTAATGGAAGTTCTGTGTTAGATGGACTCCATCCTGATCTAACCAAAGTAAGAGCTGGTAAAGGTGATCAGTTCACTAGGGATGGTCCAGGCACTGGAACTAGAAAGAGTTCTGCAGGTGCTGAGACTACAGGAGGAATGAGGTCTCCCTATGACAAGAATGGCCTGACACTTCATGATATCAATCATTTAGGACAGGCAGTAGAGTCTGGCCTGATATATGGCCCAGGTGGTCTTCCAGCTGGAAATGGAGATCTATATGATGCAAGTGGCAATTCTGTAGGGGAAATGAAGGCTTTCTGTGGTCCAGATGGTTGGCCAGTTGGAGGTGTTGGTGGTTCCGGTGTAGATGGTGCAGGGGGAGATGGGTCTCCCTATGGAAAGGATGGTCTTCCAGCTGGAACAGGTGTTGGTGGTGCTGGTGGAGGGACATTTGGGTCTCCCTATGGAAGAGATGGTCTCCCAGTTGGGGCTGGTCTTGGTGGTGCTAGTATAGCTGGTGCAGGGGGATTTAGGGCTTATTATGGAAAGGATGGTCTTCCAGCTGGAGTAGGTGTTGGTGGTGCTGGTGTAGTTGGTGCAGATGGAGTTGGATCTCCTTATGGAAAGGATGGTCTCCCAGATGGAACTGGGCTTGGTGGTGTAAATGGTGAAGGGGGAGTTAGATCTCCATATGGAAAGGATGGTGTCCCAGTTGAGGCTGGTCTTGGTGGTGCTGGTACTGGTGTAGCAGGTGCAGGAGGATTTGGAGCTCCTCATGGAAAGGATGGTGTTCTATCTGGAGTAGGTGTTGCTGGTGCTGGTGCAGCTGGTGCAGGGGGAGATGGTGTCCCTGCTGGAGCAGGCTTTGGTGGGACTGCAGTTGGTGGATTTGGAGGTATTGGATCACCCTATGGAAAGGATGGTGTCCCAGCTGGGGCTGGAATTGGTGGTGCTGGTGTAGCTGGTGCAGGGGGATTTGGGGCTCTTTATGGAAGGGATGGTCATTCAGCTGGAGTAGATGGTGGTGTAGCTAGTGCAGATGGAGTTGGGTCTCCCTATGGACAGGATGGTGTCCCAGCTGCGGCTGGAATTGGTGGTGCTGGTGTAACTGGTGTGAATGGATTTGGGCCATTGTACGGAATGGGTGTTCTTCCAGCTGGAGCAGGCACTGCTGGTGCTGGTGTAGCTGGTGCAGGGGAAGTTGGGTCTCTGTATGGAAAGGATGGTGTTCCAGCTGCAGCAGGCACTGGTGGTGCTGGTGTAACTGGATTTGGAGGTGTTGGATCTTCTTATGGAAAGAATGGTCTCCCAGCTGGAGAAGGTGTTGCTGCTGCTGCTGATGGAGGGTGTTTTGGGTCTCCCTGTGGACAGGATGGTCGTCCAGCTGGGGCTGATCTTGATGGTGCTGGTGCAGGGGGAGTTGGGTCTCCCTGTGGAAAGGATGGTGTCCCACCTGGAGCTGGTCTTGGTGGTGCTGGTGCAGGGGGAGTTGGGTCTCCCTGTGGAAAGGATGGTGTCCCACTTGGAGCGGGTCTTGGTGGTGCTGGTGTAGCTGGTGCAGGGGAGATTGGTTCTCACTGTGGTAAAGATGGACTTATACTGGGAAAGGGAACTGAGGCTGGTACTGGTGTAGCTGGTTTTGATGGTTTTGAGTCTCCTTATGGAAAAGATGCTCTACCAGCTGGGGCTGACACTGGTGTAGATGGTGCAGGGAGTGTTGGTTCTTTCTATGGAAAGGATCATGTCCCAGCTGGGGCTGTGGCAGAAGCTGCTCATATTCCTTTTGGATATGAAGAAGGAATGGGATCTCACCGTGGCAGGGATGACATGCTGAACAGAGCTCAGGGAAATACAGGTGGAGCAGGACAAGATAGCTTTTCCTTGGAAACCTGTGGTGTTGGTGGCCCTGCAGTATGGAGAACTTGGTCTCCCTATGACAAGGACAGTGGGTCATCTGGAGCCAGGGCTGGTGTGGGTGGTGTTGGCAGGTTGGGAGGTGAGGAAAAGGAGTTCCATTCAGCCCGTGGTGGGGCAGGTGCTTTTGGACAAGGTGATAAATATGGTCTGGACTCATATCCTGGCAATTCTTCTAGGGGAGGTGAAACTGGAAAGGGCACTGCCAGTGGTTTCAGAGGATCAGGGAACAAAGGTTCATCTCACGACAGAGACTCATTTTCAGGTCAAGGAGATGCCAGGGGTGAGGGTAGAGATTTAGGACAGTTGGGCTCCCTTTATGGCAACAATTCTGCCTTTGGAGGGGCAGGGCACAAAGCCCAGAACACTTCTGGCAATGGGAGGAATTCAGGTGGTTTCAGTCAAGGTTCAGTGGACTATGGGCAGATGTCAGATCCTTATGGCAGACCTCCTGCAAGAAACCAGAGACAGCAGGAACCTGACTTGGATATGAAAGCAAATGATTTCTGGAAGGATACAGAAAGCACAGGGAAAAGACGCCGTTACTGCCTGGATGATCTGAAAGGTTTGTGTCTCCTTGAGGACGTCTGTGTCACTGGTCTTCACATTTTGACCCTCACATTAGTAATCCTGGGCAGAAATTGAACCTTCTGGTTTTGATAAATCACAGAATCCCCAGGTTGGAAAAGCCCTTTAAGCTCCTGGAGTCCAACCATCCCTGTCCTGTGCTGACCCAGATCCCTCAGCACCTCATCTCCCCTCTGTTAAACACCCCCAGGGGTGGGGACTCAGCCCCTCCCTGGGCAGCCTGGGCCAGGCCCTGACAACTCTTGCAGGGAAGAGCTTTTCCCTCCCATCTGCTCTGACCCTGCCCTGGGGCAGCTTGAGCCCAGTGCCCCTTGTCCCATCTCCTGGCCCCTGGCTGAAGAGACCCTCGCCCACCTCTCTGCCCCCTCCTGGCAGGGCAGGGGAGGGCGGAGAAGGTCTCCCCTCAGCCTCCTCTTCTCCAGCCTCAACACCCCCAGGTCCCTCAGCGGCTCCTCAGAGGATTTGCCCTCCAGCCCCTTCCCCAGCCTGGTTGCCCTTCTCTGGACTCGCTCCAGGACCTCCATGTCCTTCTGATGGTGAGGAGCCCAGAACTGGACCCAGCACTCGAGGTGCAGCCTCCCCAGTGCCCAGCCCAGGGGCACAATCCCCTCCCCAGACCTACTGGCCACACTATTTCTGACACAAGCATGTATCAAATGTAGCTGTGTGTAGAAATGTAGGTATACCACAATCTGTGGCTGATTGTACCTCTGTTTGGCCTTACACAGTTCCCTCAGATCAAACTGCCTAAACGAGATCCCATCTGTTCCTTCAGACAGATGATTCAGATCCACATGGAACAGACTTTGGCTCACAAACATCCTGATGCCCATTCAGTTTACAGGAACATGGCCACGTTCCTTGTTACTGTTCCAATTCAAAACTCCTTATTTCACTTTAGTTGTTCTCACATCTAGTGCAAAGGTCTGTGCTTTTCCAAGTTCTGGGGCCAAATCTGTGCCTGTCTATTGGATTAATAACCCCCTGGGCCTCATGTAAGGAGCTCCTTTCTCTTGTAATGTCACAAATGGTGAGGTGTTCTGTGGAGTAAAGGGAGAGTAATGCATATGTAGGTGCATGACTAACCCCAGTGGCTACTCTAGCAAGATGACAATGTGAAAATGGTAGAAATTAGGAACTTCATATGTATAACAGATTTGTGATGAATCCATTGCCCATTGGGTTGCTGTTGGGATTGTGCTGGTTTGTGTGCAGGCCAACAGGCACATCCCTTCAGTGCCCTGAGTTTATGCCAGCTGGCCCCAGCGTTGTGGTACAAAAGCCTGCCATGAGGACAGTATATATATATATTTTAAAAAGCTCTTTTCTCCTCATGTGCATGTGCAGTTTCAGGCAGACATTTCTCTGTGTAACAGACTGAGCATCTTCTCCACTCTTTCTTTCCTGAATGTCCAGCACCACGCTGCCACATCAACAAACAGCTGCTGGATGTCAGAGTCCTGAAAGGGGAACCAGCTGAGCTGTCTTGCACTGTCAGTAAAGATGATGTGACAGGAACTTGGTATAAAGATGGATTAAAGGTGGGTGTTCTCTAGCTACCTTTTTCTTTGGTTAGCAATGCTTTGCACTCTGGCTCTACCTCTTACCATGTCTTGGGTCAAGGTGTCCTTCCCTCTGCCCATCTTACTGTAGTAAGAATCCTGGAAGGATTCTGCAGGAGCTTACTGATAAAAGAATTCCTAATAGAAACCCAGCAAGATTCCCCCCTCCTTTCTGCTGCAGGACATTTCCATTTGTGCTGACAACAGGAGACTTTCTGTTTTCCATCATTTTTCATGGGTGGAGATGGTGTGTGACTTTTCCTTGCAATGCAATCCTTGGTGAATGGGAGGAATATGCAAAAGGCAAGGGAAAATCTTCAAAGGATCCTTCATAGAATCATAGACTGGCATGGGTTGAAACAGACCCCAAGGGTCACAGAGCTCCACCCCCCTGCCACAGGCAGGGCCACCAACCTCCAGGCCTGGAGCTACACAAGGTTGCCCAGGGCCCCATCCAACCTGGCCTTGAACACCCCCAGGGATGGGGCACCCACCCCCTCTCTGGGCAGCCTGTTCCAGCCCCTCACCACTCTCTCTGCAAAGACCTTCCCCCCAATCTCTCCTCTAACCCTTCCCTCCTCCAGCTTCACTCCATCCCCCTTGTCCTGCCAGTCTCTGCCCTTGAACAAGCTGATTCCCCTCCTGTGTCTCTGCTCCCTTCAGGGACTGGCAGGCTGCAGTGAGGTCCCCCCACAGCCTTCTCTTCTCCAGGCTGACCCAGCCCTTCAGGCAGCAATAACATGAAGAGTACTCTTTCTGATTAGCACTTAAGGTCAAGCATAGACATCACAGCCTGTGTTCCAAAACAGCATTGAAGAGTAATTCCAGTTGTGGATTCCAGATCACAGAATCACAGGGGTTGGAAGGGACCCCCAGAGTTCATCCAGAGATGGAGACTCCACAGCCCCTGGGCAGGCTGTCCCAGTAGGAGTTCTGAGATGTCATACTTGAGCATGGGCCAAAGTTTTTATCATTAAGAATAGATAAAGGGAGTTTGGAGATTTTACTAAAATTTGAACCCAGCCTTTGTAGAAAGAATGTTGACAGCACTTACCTGCAACATCACCACATGATGGAGTCTCCATCTCTGGAGAGATTCCAGCCCCGTCTGGACGCCGCCCTGTGCAATATGAGCTGGGGAGCTGCTTTGGCAGGGGCTTGGACCCCAGGAGCTCTGGGGGGCCCTTCCAACCCCTGTGAGTCTGTGATACCAGTAATCCCAGAATATCATTGTCATTAAACTGCCTGCCATTCATAAGTCTTTTCAATTACAGTTCAATTAGCTGCCTAGTCTACGTTTGGATTGCCCTTTTTTCCCCCTTTTATTAAGAATGGGTCTCTCTGCTCTACCTTGTAGATAAAAAGCATGGATGGAGTCTTTTTTGAAAAGGAAGGTCTAGTCCACAAACTAATTATCAACAAAGTGGAAGACATTCATGCTGGGAAATACAGGTTTGAAGGGGGAGATATCAAAACTGAAGCTTCAATTTTTGTTGAAGGTGAGTCTGTCCAAACAGCCAATGCAGCCTGCTAGCCTTGATGTGCCTGAAATGCAATGTTTTCTTAGAGACCTACAGCTTGTTACTGAGACAACTTTATTATAAAGAATTGCCATGTAAATGGGAGATACTTTTGTACAGGTTGGTGCATTTTGTATCTATACATTTAACTAGGAAGCCTTCCTGAATAGTTTCTGTTGCTGACTGGAAGGTTTTTGGGTGCATGCTTTATCAGACCAGATTCTTGTGGGTTTTATGTACTGTCTATGAGAAATTTGCTCCAGGGAAAAGACAGCATGATACCACAAAGACTTTCTGATAATTATCCTGTAGCAAAGTACATGAAGCACTGACCATGCAACTAAAGGTGAGGTCCAAATGTTGGGAGCTTCTAAGCATTATTGGCAACATCAAGAGGGCAGCCCTTCCCTCCAAGGTGAGCCTTATCCTCTTTGAACTGCAGTTTTTAATGGCATTGTTTTGTCTGCTTAGATCCTCCACAGGTTGACAGAGTTCTCCTCAAAAACTTAACAAGTGTTCCTACTGTGGCCAAGGCTGGGGAGAAAGTAAAGGTCAGGATCCCTTTTGAGGGGCGGCTGCCAATCAGAGCAACGTGGCTGAAGGACAAGATGGAGCTGGTGGATGACACAAGGATTCATGTGGATAAAACAGAGACCTTCACCATGCTGTCCATCTCCAGCAGTGAGAGGAAGGACTGTGGGGATTACAAAGTCAGGCTGAAGAATGACAGTGGCGTCCTGGAGATAAACTTAAAGCTTTTGGTATTAGGTAAGAGCCCCATAACATCCATGATGGAGAGGGGTCAGAGGAGCCATGGAGATGCTCAGAGGGCTGGAGCAGCTCCCAGCCATAGATACAGCCNTCCCATCTTGCAGCTGGGAAGGGAGATGGGATCCTGGGCTCCATCAGCAGAGGGGTGGCAGCAGGGACAGGGAGGGGATTGTCCCTCTCTGCTCTGCCCTGGGGAGGCCCCAGCTGGAGTCCTGTGTCCAGAGCTGGGCCCCAGGACAAGAGAGATGTGGGGCTGTTGGAGAGGGGTCAGAGGAGCCATGGAGATGCTCAGAGGGCTGGAGCAGCTCCCCTATGGAGAGAGGCTGAGGGAGCTGGGCTGGGTCAGCCTGGAGAAGAGAAGGCTGTGGGGGGACCTCACTGCAGCCTGCCAGTCCCTGAAGGGAGCAGAGGACCAGGAGGGGAATCAGCTTGTTAAAGGGCAGAGACTGGCAGGACAAGGGGGATGGAGTGAAGCTGGAGGAGGGAAGGGGGAGAGGAGAGATTGGGGGGAAGTTCTTTGCAGAGAGAGTGGTGAGGGGCTGGGACAGGCTGCCCAGAGAGGGGGTGGGTGCCCCATCCCTGGGGGTGTTCAAGGCCAGGTTGGATGAGGCCCTGGGCAACCTTGTGTAGCTCCAGACCTGGAGGTTGGTGGCCCTGCCTGTGGCAGGGGGTTGGAGCTCTGTGACCCTTGGGGTCCCTCCCAACCCATGCCATTCTATGATTCTATGATCCACTGTGGCTTTCCTTGTATAGCTTAGGCAGGGAAGCCCTTAACACTGGTGACAGTCTCATTTAGAGCCACTGGCTATTCCAAGGTGAATGGGACTATGTAATGTGCCACTAAATCAGGGTACATGCAGAGATGACCAACTTGTTTCTTGCCCATTAGTGCAATGTGACACGGCTCTAGTTTGGTTTGCACAGCCTCACCAGCTCAGCTTGGAATGTGGGGCAGCTGTGGGAGATGGGGTTATGGCACTATGGACAACAGGCATACCAAGGCCAAGTTCAGCCCTGCCATAAATGTCTGTGCTCTTTTGGAAGACCAGAAATGGTGTTCTTCCTTAGAAACAAGCTGGATGGGTGCAGTGCTTGTGAGAACAATCAGGCCATGGAGCAAGGGCCTGGTTTCCTCCACACTGATCCAAAGTTAGAATAGTGGAAGCTTTGGAGAGGCAATTAAAGTGATAAGCCCTCATTCCACAGCTATGCATGTATTCCATCAGAAACTGAGTCTCCCAGCTGAGCAACAAGAGGCAGTGTGTGCTGCAAACCCAGGAGCACGCCTCGGTCTGGAGTCCAACTCACAGTCTCTCTGTGTCCATCCTTCCAGACAAGCCACAGCCACCTTCAGGACCCATCAAAGTTGTTGAAAGCTCTGCAAACAGCATCACCATTCAGTGGAAGCCCCCAAAGGATGATGGGGGCAAACCAGTGCAGAGCTACATTGTTGAGAGGCAGCAGGTGGGCACGAGTGACTGGGTGACTTTGGGAGAGACCCCTCGGAGCTGTACTACCTTCACTACCAACAGAGTGGAACAAGACATGAGCTACTACTTCAGGGTGAGAGCTGTGAATGCTGAGGGAGCTGGTGAAGCACTGGAGTCTGATGAAGTGAAGGCTACCAGTAAAGGTGAGGAAGGAACTTTTCATAGTTCTGTTTGACAGCTGCCTGGGAAATTCCTTAGCAAAGCTGACATGAAGGAAAAAACTCCCAGCATTTTGGATGTTGCTACAGATCTAACCTGGGATTACAGCTCCACAAGTCTGTGGAGACTGCATGTCACAGAATCACTGAATGATAGAATCATTCTGCCCAGAGAAGTAGTGGGTGCCCCATCCCTGGGGGTGTTCAAGGCCAGGTTGGCTGGGGCCCTGGGCAACCTTGTGTAGCTCCAGGCCTGGAGGTTGGTGGCCCTGCCTGTGGCAGGGGGTTGGAGCTCTGTGCTCCTTGGGGTCCCTTCCAACCCATGCCATTCTATGATTCCATGATTCTATAATTAAGGTTGGAAAAGACCATCATCAAGTCCAACTGTCAACCCAATACCATCATGCCCAATAAATAAACCATGTCTCAAAGTGCTACATGGGTTTTTTGAACACCTCCAGGGACG
>VZTU01002340.1:0-24311 GCA_013400835.1 Zapornia atra | reverse complement strand
AGCTAATTGTCCTGAGGGGGTCATGGTCTAATTCTCCATGTCTGTCTGAAGCAGGGTGAGGCTCTGCAGCACCCAATGCTGAACCAAATATACCTTCCTTCACTCCTCAGTACCTTGAATAGACACTTACTGTATTGGCTGCAGTCAAGTGTAGGATGCTTAATTGTTGTATTGCTGAAGCTAAAGGTTTTGATAGACAGACTCTGTGAATCTTAAGCTAACCCAAAGGTCAGGTAGATGCCATGTCAAGTTTTGCCTCTGTCAAACACCAGTCAGGCACAAAAGAATTGCCAGCCTGGAACATGTGTCTCACATCTCAATACTACCTCAAAACAACTTCAATGCAAAAGCTTGTATCTTAATTACAAACCTGCCTGCCCTGCTCCTTTGAGATGAGATGTGGGAAGTGTCTCTAAAGCAGCTAAGCACATGAATACAGTCAGTTCCACTGCTCTATTTTTAGGGCAGTAAACTCTGTCTGAAGGACTGACTATGTTACTAGGAATGGAACTTCTTGAATTGCCGTGGCCAGATTAGTTGGGTTATTAAATGGTATATGCTCAGCAGATGCATTGGTTCAGGCTTTGAGGCAGAACTGCCTTTTAAAAAGATATAGCAGATTCCGCTTATAAAAAAGTCAATGCCATGCCTAACTTCCCCTTCTTCTCACTGGTCCAGAGTTCTATATATCAGGGGTCATTTGGATTTACTTAAAGTAAATAAATGAATTATGAGATTAATGTAGGTTCCCTATTAAGAAATATATGACATCACTATTGCTGGAAAGATGGGAGTGTAGCGACATCCATGATGCCTTCTCACATGCCAAATTTATCACTTATTGGTTCTGAATGCGGGCTTGATAAAATGGTCAGTTTTCCGGATTTTGTTCTGGAAAAAGGGACTGTAAATCCTCATTAGCATTTGGATCACATGCTATATGAAGAATTGTAAACTAGATGGTGAAATTTAATCATTCTTACTATACAAACCAGCTGGTTTAGGAGGACTTTTAAACTAAGTTTGCATTGAGAAGTGGGTTATATCTGTTGCCATTATGGTCACCATCCAGTGTTATTAGAATGACTTCTCTCCTTTAATTCCCTTGGAAGCTCAGTGGTGCAGAATCCAGGTTTTTAACAGATGTCATGCCTTGGAGCTTGATTGTCATTGCTTTTCAATTATATTGGATGGGGAACTTAGTTACAGAAGCAGGGTATTTTTTACAGTTTATGGAAAATTAGTGCTGCGTGGTACTGAAAACTTATGGAGGGCAGTATTCTCAAAAATAATGACAGAGTTGTATGGATATAGTTAACAAGCAGATGATATAAAGAGTATTTAATATACAAAGTAAAACCCAATTCTAAATAAAATTGTTGCATTTGAAGAGTGGTTCAGTGATTTGTTCAGTCATGAAACAGTGTTTTGGTGATTCAGCTGTCCTATGGTTTTGGTTTATATTCCACTGGGCTGTCTAAATTCCCTGTTATAACATGATGAGTAGACATAAAGTTTTCACCAGTGAAAAGGCAGTGAGGAAGAAAGATTATTCTTTCCCCTGTTACCAATATTTAATTTGACTTACATTAAGAGTACTTTCCCTATCTGGCCCTGAACACTAAGAGTAAGCAGCTAGATACATTGTGGTCTTTCCCCTCCTGTAAGTTGCACATCATTATATCCTCATTTATGAATCATTAAAGAAGAATAAAACCTTTCATATACAATAATACACATCTAAATAAAGATGCTGAATTAGTGAGACAGAAGCCTAGTAATTAGAGGGGGCTCTTAAGAAAGAATTCACCTCTTGTGTAAAACCTTCAGACAGCGTTTTAGCATTTTGTGCTACACCAGGAACAGATTTTCCAAAAACAATCAGCCTGCTTGAAAAAGACCAAAATAATCTAAATTCTAAAAAAATCAGCAACTACTGACATTTGAGTAAGGAACTTAGTTCATTATGCAGGTAAACAAAAGCCAAACTAGTTAAAAGTAAAAGCCAAGTCAACTCTAGGAATGTATCGAAATGCATATCATGAGCTCTAATCACACTTAAATATAATATTGCTCAGAAAGTTCACAGCTAGCTTTTTTGAACGCCCTGCACACAGTGTGCTGGATTCTTGATCTGTAATATAGAACAAATATCACAAGCAATACTATATCCGATAGGTATCTCAAGATCTTAATGCCCTTGATGATAGAAAAGGGCAGCCCAGAGGGGTGACTACCAGGCTCATGAACAACTGAGTTTAAGGTATCAGTGAGAACTGCATAGAGACTTATGCATGTAATGATTAATCTGTTAGGAGGAAAAGATGTGGCATCTAGATAATATCTGTGGAGTACTTGAGGAGATAATAGTGATTATATGCACACACCTTCTAATAAGATCAGGTCAGGGGAGCCAAATAATATACCTTTTATAAGAAGTGAGAAAGTTGAACAGCCATGGTGTTTTCTTCATGTTGCAAGTATCAAAAGGAAAGAAAATCCTTGTAACTGAGTAGGGACTTTAACTTTTTTTGAGTAAATGGACCCTTCACAGTGAGGAACAGCTGTACAGTATAAAGTGGAACCAGTGCTTAAACTTAGTATAGGGAACTGAGAAGAAATATTTAAAATTGTTATGTTCAAAATTATTTATTGTGCAGTATTGAAGCCATTATCTTTACACAAATGAAGGCTGGGTTAGGCATGAAAAAGTTAAATTTAGCAAAGAATAGCAAAAAAAAAAAAAATCACATTTGAGAAAGGCATGTAAGATAAAGAGCAAGATCAGGATCAAATGAATATTGACTCTATAAATGAGAAGGTAAAGAAAAAGCTGGATAAAGTGAATAACTTGTTTTGTATGATAATATCAATGCAACTAACATTTCATAAGATTGGTACATTAATAATAATATGTGAGACATTGTGATTGGACTGGGTTTTACATATCTATGTCAGGAGGCAGCAAAAATGTGATGTTTAATCTGTTGATTGCATTGTGATTTCTTTTCAGTGGTTACAGAGGTTAAAACTGTTAGTCCATAGCCTGTTTTTTTCTTGCGGGATAATATATCCAGTATGACCATTTCCATTCCATGAAAACATTAAATATTAATCATTAAACTGGGCAGAGTAGATCCTCAGTGGGTAGAAAGGAATATAGTGCCCTGAAAACCAATGCAAAAAGATAGGATACACTAGGAAACTCAATGTCCTGCAACCAAAAGAACAGGAAAAATTTAGAACAAATTAATCTGTTAGAAGTCATGATGGTCAGCTGCCAGTTTTCATCTAGAACTAATCACTGATAAACTTATAATCATGTGGCACAGAAGGAATTTCTCTTCTAAGTATTTCAAAACAGTTCATTCTTAAATGGATAGCAATTAAAATAATGCCTGAAGGAAAATGGCATTTCTACATTGTAGAAAATTCCACTATATATGTAGTTTCACTCTGAACTGGAATAAAATTAAAAGAATTCCTACTAACGAATTATTTTTGGGAAAAATATCTTTTAAGTAGCCATATGTTACATTTTTAGGTAAATGAAAGTTTTATCACTGCTTTGCATATTTTACTTACATTATTAATATCTTCAATAAATTTTGAAACAGTCTTTCAATGGAAATTGAATGATACCATTTTATGATGTTTAGAGCATCTGACTTCATACTGCTTTGATTTTCTTAACAAAAATATATCAAAATTGAGAGTATATAACAGTGTAATTATGAGAACACAGAATTGGAAAAAAAAGTCTCTCATAAACTTTTAGTGCTTGTCTATTTGTGAATAAGTGAAAAGGTTTTGAATCCATCATGGTGATTTTATACTTGTTTTCCTTAAACACTTTTTATTAGGTACAAGTCTGATATATTTGGGGAAAATAATCTTAACTGTATAGTAGAAGTAAAGGTACTGCAAAGTAAATCTGAGATCAGCTTCAGTGTTTCCCATCTTTGTGTAAAGAATTTAAAATAATCGCATGGAAAAGTCATCTCACTCTTTCTCGTAGAATCATAGAATCATGGAATCATAGAATCGTAGGGGTTGGAAGGGACCTCCAGAGATCATCGGGTCCAACCCCCCTGCCAAAGCAGGCTCCCCAGCTCATATTGCACAGATAGGTGTCCAGACGGGTCTTGAATATCTCCAGAGAAGGAGACTCCACCACCTCCCTGGGCAGCCTGTCCCAGGGCTCTGTCATCCTCACTGTGAAAAAGTTCTTCCGCATGTTGGCGCAGAACTTCCTGTGCTCTAAGTTGCAGCCATTGCCCCTTGTCCTATCTCCACGGATCACTGAAAAGGGGCTGGTCATTTCCCCCTGCATCCCATACTTCAGATATTTATAAACATTAATAGGATCCCCCCTTAGTCTTCTTTTCTCCAGGCTGAACAGTCCCAGCTCACCCAGCCTTTCCTCATAGGGGAGATGCTCCAGGCCCTTAATCATCTTTGTAGCTCTTCTCTGGACTCTCTCTAGGAGATCCCTGTCTTTTTTATACCAGGGAGCCCAGAACTGGACACAATACTCCACATACATGGACAAAGCAACTTTATTTTTTTACAGCTGTTAAAGACAAACAACAGGACCAATATGTAGATGATCAAATAGGAGAAATGTTCAAAATTCAATGACTTTTTGACATGCCTAAATGTTCCAAGTTAATCTGCTATTGATTTGTTTCATGTGAACAGTTAAATGCAAGAATGTAAGAGTATGTTATTTCTTGCTATTTTACCTTTCTTCATGTAAAAATATTATGAACACACTGTGAAAACTAAAAATGAAAACCAACCTCAATGTCTGTCCAAGAAACAGTGAAGTTTTCACAGTACAGTGTAATAACACGTGGGTATTATTTGGCAGCCAGGTTAAGGGTTGTAGCAAAGGATTTCTAGGACCATGCCTAAACCAGCAGGTAGAGTGGCCACAACAGAGGCTACTAGGGAGACCGAAATACCTGGTCAGAGAACCAGTCAACTAGTTGCCTATGTTTTGGTGGGCTTGGGGTTGGCTCTCTCCTGGTCACAAGGACTGAACAGTTGTAGTTCAAACTCACTGTGCACACTTCTGAGGAGAAGCTCTCAGTTCAGCTTTATCCGTGCCTGCACTGCTAGACTGCCCCATGATGCACAGCAAAATGCCGTGTGTGGGAAGAATTAAGAAGCTTCACTTCAAAAGCTCAAGCCTGATCCAGATTAAAATGTTAATACTGTTCCTTATGGGAATGCCAAGATTGCAATGAGATTCTGTATTGCAAAGTGACTGAAATTGTCCAGTGGCTATCCTCCATCAGGTCATCCTTTAGCCCAAGATTAGCTTTGAATTCCTTCCTAATATGCACTGCTTGCACTGAGGCAATTTCTGAAAGTCACCAAAAAAAAGCATCCTTGCCATTCTCTGACTGCCAGCAGAAAAGATGATCACTGCTCTGAACTGTTATCAATCATGGAGGTCGCAGCCCTTGTTTAGTTTACTTCATGCTTTCCTTACATGATTTATGTGTGGTTATAAATTTTGGTTTGGTTTGGTTTGGTTTGGTTTGGTTTGGTTTGGGAGTCAGATTTTCTTATGCATCCATGACAGCTTAAAATCACATGCAACAACTCTTTCAAAAAGGTAATTTCTTCAGTTTATTAAAGCAACATTTATCTGTTGAATCAAATTCAAATTAGTCTAAATAATGAAAAAGCTAAAAAATATAATTTTCCTTAATTCTGGTTCTGTTTCTCAAGAATGGCAACAAGCCAAAACATTAAGAGGACTATCAAAATCTTTAAATATGTCTTCACTAGATTTTTATCTCAGATTACACAGAATTTAGAACATTTATGGAGTATTCCGTTTAAGATGCTTTATTAATAAAAGAAGCAAAAAAGGAACACCCTGTTAGGCACAGGTTGTAGGAAATACTTAATCTAATTTTTTTGAACAGTTTTATCATTTATGAAAAAAATTGCTATTGCATGAGGTAGCGTCTCCTTGTCCTTCAAGTTATAAGTACACTGACACTTAGGCTTTTCTTAGTCCCACGCATTCTAAGCAGTGAAGATCACTCTGGGATTCAGTGACACCTTAAGAGCAGCGTTAAATCTTATTTAATGCACCTCACAATTTAATTTCTTTTCTAATTATTTATTTATTTATTTATTTGATACCCAATTTCTATCTCCTTTTCCCAGTGTGAATCCAGCCCAGAGTTTCAGTTTCTTAGCAGATCTTCGTTACATTTTGTATAGGTTAGAAGTATAGCTTCAGGGTCTCTTACGGCTATGTTAAATGTCTGTCACTGATTGAATCTCCCAATTTTGATGTCTTAACTTGCCTCATCACAATAATTTTGTTTTGATATAGTTTGATGAGTGTGTGTGCATGTGTGTGTGTGCATGTCTGCATGAGCTAATTATAAGGAACATCTACTTATAAGGCTGATCTGTAGAAAAGATGCTAAAATTTGTCTAAATTCCTTTTTTTTTTTTAAATTGATCACCTACTCTCAGGTTTACGTTTCAAGGGAAGAGTGCCAGAATGTTTTTTCTACATAGCTCCCTTCCGCTGCACCATATATGTGTCCTAATTTCCAACTGAATGCTTTTTCACAGTGGCTACATGAGATTTATGACTCATCTTCTATAGATTACTTCTATATTAATTGTATTTAACTGTTGCTTGTGGTGTTTTCACTTCATTTCCTGCTTTTTTTTTCCTCCTTACTCTTTTATAAAAGTATGCGAATCCCTCTCTGCTGCTGCATTTGAACTCCCTGTTGGGGACTCTGCAGTTGGCTACCAGCATTTTATTATAGCATGGTGATAAACCAGGTGTCATACTCTCATTTTGTGTTCCTCAGGCTGAGACACCTGCTCGGATTTCTGTCTCATGAGGAACTCCACAGTATAATCACCTTTGTTTGCATTGTCTGTGACACTGCCAACAGTTCATGCCTAAGGCTTTTAGTGTGTCGGTAGCAAAATGATACCTGAATATCTAGAGGTGAAAAGGCAAGCTCATAGCTGTTAAAATATAGCTTAGCAATAGATAGATACAAGTAAAGTTTTGAAGAGTGCTGTGTAGGGAAGCTTTTCCTCTACTATGAGAAGCTGAAACTTTACACATTCTGTGCACCTTAATAAAGCAGAAAAGTTCATCTTTCAGGTCAGAAAACATGGTTTTTTTCAATAATTAACAAAAAAAGCACCTTTTGAATTACCTGTGTTTCTATAATTGAAGTTGCAAGTAGAAGAAACCAAGCAAATATTTATTACCTAGAATGTTGACAGTGACTATCCTGACAATTTAAAAACCTTAAAAGACATTCCTTACAAATAGCTACATTCCTCGAAGTCAGCCATTCCTTGCAAAAGTTTCTGTTTTGGTTCATTTGCTGTTTTCAGCTGAAACAATTCTGTAAAACAGTCCTTTCCAGATCTGTAGTGGAATTCCTTCTCTTTATTTTTTAGTGTTATATTTCTCAACAAATTTAATCATATTTCATTAGTTATGTGGCTACCTATAGTTTTTTTTCCCTGTACTTTGTAAATAGTCCAATATACTGAAAAACGAACACATTCTTTGCAATGTAGTGTTTCTAAATGTTGTGATATTTACTATCCAAATCCTTTAGAAATATTTGTGCAAAAAAGTAAATGATCCAAAAGCTCATTGAAATCAATGGGAGACTTTCCATGAAATTCAGTGGGCTTTGGTCCAAGCTGTTTGTAATTACAGGCTGACATTTTGAAAGCTGCCTAAGGGAACTGGAAGCCTAATACCCATTAAAATTAACTGGGCATCTAGCTTTACTAGGGTGCTTTGGAACTCAGTACTACAGTTTATATAAATGAGTAACCTGTTTATGAGGCTCAGTTAGTTACTTTAGAGCTCTAAGGAATCCATAAGCATGTGGATTATTTTCTATGTCAAAGAAATGTGCTTTAGATTGTATTACCATTTCGTATGTATGGCCATTTCACTGTAGAAAAGTATTATCTAATTTAAAAACAGGGATGTATACATAAAAATTTATCATAGAATAGGCCCAAAGTGTTTTACACAGTGGGTTGTTTGCTAGCTTAATGCTTTTTTTTTTTTTAAGAAATATTCTTAACTATTTGGTACTTAGTTATAATGAGAACTGGATCACTTTCTGAACAAATAATTTGATTTCAAAATTACTCGACATTGCGATTTTTATATCTGCAGCAAAGATATCCTTGGTTATACTTATGTCATCCATACTGTTATCTACACCTACACCTTTATTTAATTCTATCTATATACTGTTTAAAAAATTCAGCAAGTAGTCCTTCATTTGAAAAAGTTGTTTGAACTGTGACTGACAAATGTTGGCTCTAGCATTTCCTATGGATGCTGCACTATATTAAACCAATATATATGTTACTTGAGCTGCAGTTGCTTATACACATTATGCAATACCAAATCAAATTTGTGAACTCTGTTGATTCTGTCACTTGTCAGAGAGCATCATGTGGTTCAGTAGTAATACATTCAAATTCACCTTTGATTGTAAGCTCACTGGTAGTTTCATTCATACGCCTACAGCTAAACAGTTCACTGTTTAACTATAGTCTTCAGAGACTAGAAATTTTGGAAGCTAGAGGTATGAAACTTTAAAACAATTTGGAAACAGAAGGACAATATTGTAATTTGTAGGGGTTCTGAATGATAAGTATCAATAGAAATGCAACATTCATTTAGATAGAATATTTATGTGTATGTAACATGCAGTTCAACAGTGAACTTAATTTTACTTAAATTAGTTGTGAATGATAGCATTATTTCCCAAGTTGTATGGGTTATGATTGTCTAACAACAGTGTTGCAATGAAATCGTCACTTAGTAACCAGAAGTGGGTACAGAGAACCATCGCTACCAACAAGAAAACATAGAATGTGGTCAGATGCGAGCAGGTCAATTATTTAAACTTATTTTGTGTACTAATTAAAAGGAAATAGAAATAATTTTAAAATTATATTTGGAGTAAAAATAAAGAGGCTGCACAAATAGGAGTTGAAACTTCTTAGAGGACTCCTAGAACTATGAAGATTTTTCAAGTGGAATTATATTCCTTTCTCGAAGAAATAGCAGCGTTCTGCCTCCCTCCCTCCTTGCAGGAGGCCCTGTGAATGGTGATAAAATCTGACTCCAAGATGAAGAATAGCCATTGCATTTTTCTTATTCACATCATGTTTCATCTCTTACAGGTCACTTACCTTTTTCTGCTTTTGAGGCAGCTGTTGGCCTGCCCCCGTGTTTGAAGAAAGGGTGCAATTATTTCATTTCAAATTCAAATAGATTAAAAAAGACCCCTAAAAACAGGGAAAGGGAAGCTGTTTCTTAGGGTACAATAAGCCTAAAGCAAGGCAGAAAATGTCATGAAGTAAAAATGACAGTACAAAAAGCAGAAAACAACTAACTATACTGAACTGGACTGAAGTGCAATTGCTTTAAAGAGCTATTCTATGGCAGTATCTGCCATCAAACATACATTCTGCTACTGTGTAGTTGTCTGTTTGTGGTATGACAGATATAAAATGTAAAATGTACCAGTGCATGTTGGTCCAGCACCAAAATCCTTGTAGGCTCTGTGCAGGTAATTGTTTAGATCTCCATCTCTCTCTCTGAATTTCCACTGGAAATACATGTTATTTCTAACCTTCTTGCATGTGAGATCATTTCTTCTTGAGGTATCATGAAGTTTCTCAGACTCATGTCATTAGCAAATTTCATTAGCATTTTCTCATTTTTAAGCCAAGGTCGCCGCTGAAAATACTAGCATGAACCTCAGGACTGATCATGCATTTCACTGCAGGTCCTCTGTGCCACACTGTTGTCATTGACCCTTCAGCTACTTATTTATCCACTTCTCAGTTCTTATCCTAATCATAATCGTCTCTAGTTTAACCAATAATTTCCTATTAAGCATCAAATGCTTTCTTGGCTTCCAAATAGATTAGATCTAGATTAGACCTATTTCCCTTGTCTAGAAAAGCAATTATCTCCTCAGTGAAGGATATCAGGTTAGTCTGGCACAATCTGTCTTTGTCAAACCCTGGTTGTATTTTATCACATTTTCTCTGTACTGCTGTGCCTCCACTCTTTCCCGTAGTAAAATACAGATCAAACCAGTTTGACAGAGTCACAACCAAAAGGATTACCCTTTTCTACTTTCTTAAATATGTGTAACATTTAATATTTTTTCCTGCTGCGTGACATTTCCTGAAATTTGATGGATTTCATGCCTCAACAAGGGGAGCTTTAATACTGTGATAGTACTCTGATGATTCTGGGATAGTGACAATCCATCTCAGTTTTCATACATGAAGCCCTTAATGTTTTTTCTCCATATCAAATGTTAATTTGTATCCCATAACTTCCCTTTAACCTCATTGAAAATGGAACTTCAAAACAAACTTTTCTTAACCCTTATCCCATCTTCACTAGACAATGTTTTCACTTCATCCCAGTTATCTTTTATTTATAAAATTAAAAACTGGTGTGTGTGTGTGTTTTATAAGTCTAGTTCACTCTGACTTCAGAAAATTCTTCCTTATACTAAAAGCACTAAAATTTAAACCATAATTTTCTAATCAACTCCACTGCCAATTCCTTTAGTCTTTCAAGTCTTTTTTTGTTATTTCAATATATTATTTATTTATTTATGCATTCACTCATCTGTATTTTACTCTTGTTCCACATGGTTTCTGCAGTGTTTTTGATTTTTTGTTTGTTTGTTTTGAGGTTTTTTGGTAAATATTCAGATACTTTTTATAATGAACTGCTAACTTGACTAAACAGTCCATTATTTTATTGAATTCCTTACTTTGTATCAGAAACTTTAAAGACTAGGTTGTGGTTTTCCTTCTATTTAATTTAAAGTGAATAATTTCATGATTCATTCTTTCTAAGGTTATTTTCTACATCTAGTTTTTATTCAACATGCTTGCTACTTACCAAAGTGAAATAAACATAGTCTGCAATAACAATAACAATAGTATGATTCTATCTGGCACACAAATGTGTTGGTTACTGAGTCCAAGACCATATAAACCTTCATTTCTTTTTAGCACTTGTTCTCCAGTACATATCTGGGAAGCTAAAGTCAATCCCAGTAACAGAGTTTGTGGTAATATTTCCAATCTCTTTCTGTATGCAATACAGAATTTTTACCATCTTTTTAAAAGACCAAAAGACAATTCATCTGTTATTCTTGCTTCCATCTTCAAACTTCTCACATTCTAAAGGTGCAGCATTATTCACACAGCCTTACTCTTTATTTCTGTGGGAGAAAAATGCCTGCTCCTGAAAGCTTATGTGCCTCTTGTGTTTGCTTCTCCTCTGTATTCTCATTATCCTTTTGCTATTCAGCTTGACACTCTACATGAATATTGTGTTTCCTCATATTGTCTGCATTTCTTATGCTGGAATGTAAACATTACACTTGTTTGTAGAGATAGCAAATAATTTACTTGCAAAGGATTTAATTCTAATTTTTAACTATTTGATAACTGCCTTATTTTTTAGTGATTACAATTAATTAATTTGCAACTGTTTAGTTATGGGATTATTAATAGGTGAATAATATTTTTCTCTTCTTATTTTTCTTTTCTCTCCAGGGTTCCTTTATCTATTGTTTGCATTCTCTTTTACCTTATTCTTTTTTTCCTTATAGCTCTATTAAAATTCTGCTTTATCAAAATGGTTGTTAAAATAAGTTACTCTGAGACTCTCAATGCTTTTAGTCTTATAATTCTGTTATCACTTCTGTTGGTCATAACTGAAGAAAATTCATACCAACAAAAAAACCAATTCACCAAGAGAATCTTTTCCAAATGACAAACTTGTCTACACTTTCCTTCTAGCACCAGCTTCCAGATTTATCCTTTGATCTTTGTTACTTTGTTTTTGTTTGGGTTTTTGTTTGGTTTGGGTTGGGTTGGGTTTTTTTTTTAATGAGTCCTGCCTGTGAGATATAACTTAAGACCATATAGTTTAGTATTTTTCCTGTCCTGGAATAACCATCTTGTATCTGTTCCAGCTGAACAGCAGTAATGCCATATCTGTGGCCTCAAAGTCTGCAGCATTTGGGACTTTCAGATTTACAGAGCCTTGCAATGCATCTCTTCTTTTCAGCATCAAGCTAAATCTCCTTGCTGCAAAACTCAAATTTCCGTGGGAAAGAAACAGGCACATGGGCTGTAAGACCTATGGCAGTGTAGCCGGAGAAGAAAGGGAAGAAGGAAGATCAGGACTTCACACTCACCACCATACACACTGTGCCTGTAAAACCCATCATGTTCTAGGTGAAGTAATGGACAAGACGTGAAATGTCATTGCTTCAAATTGAGGCAATTCTCTGTAGAGGAGAAAAACTTCTTTGGAATGGGGACAAACGTCCTAAATTCAGTGTAAGACTGTGTAGACCCCAAAGAATACCAAATCACCTCTAGCTCCCCACTTTCTGCTCTTTGATCTTGTCTTCTCTAAAGCAAATAACCACATACATGAACATTCAGTCATGTTAAAAAAATCTAAATAAAGCACTTCAGGCATTTCCTCTTCTAGGATGAAGATGAAGGAAAAAAACCTTGAATCTATCTTAGCTACTTTATTTGATGTTTTTTGTGACATCCACACTATAGAATCATAGAATGGCACGGGTTGGAAGGGACCCCAAGGACCATAGAGCTCCAACCCCCCTGCCACAGGCAGGGTCACCAACCTCAAGACTGGATCTACACAAGGTTGCCCAGGGCCCCATCCAACCTGGCCTTGAACACTTCCAGGGACAGGGCATCCACTGCCTCTCTGGTCAGCCTGTTCCAGCACACTATAGAAAACCTACAGACTATAAAATTGTCTTCTGAGTTCTTCACAGTTATAAATTGCATCACCCCAATAACCTGTCCTGGCCCAGCAGAAATGGGAGCAGACTGAGGAACTGAGAGTTTCTTTTAAAGACTGAGGTTTCAATTGTCTTTGTTTAAGACAAACAAGGCTTTCTTTTTTTTAGAAAAACTGGAATTATACAACTTCTAATATAGTCAAATATCTTCTCCTGTTGCCTTCAGCTGCCACAGAGGGAGTTCAAAAGTACTTCTGCAAAGCAGGCCAGTCTCCAGTTAGGCAAGGAAATTATATTTTGTGGGAACCTGTGAAAAGTCAGCAGAAGTTTACTCTGTTCTCCAAGGTGGCGTTGACTGAATTAACCATTAAAACATTCTTTTCCCAGCCCCCTCTACAATCTTTGCTTCAACCACTGCACATATTCCAAATTCTGCTGCAAATGGGGGATCCAGGCCACAGCGATCATTTGTACTACGCAAACTTGTTTTGGTCCCAGAAGCAACCCATCTTGGATACTGAATGAAGCATGCTTCCTGAAGGAAAAAATAGCATTCTACTCTGGGGTTTTTTTGTTGGCTTTTTTTTTCTTAGTATGTGCCCACAGGGATTGCACAAAAAAGGTTGCTCAAACAACTTCTACTTAAGTATTACCAAATTTGGAGTTATGGCATGAGTAATTGCAATATGCCACCGGAAAAGTCTCCCACACATTTCTTAATAATACCGATATCTATAAATGGAAATACTCAATTGTTATGCAGACTACCGATAACTTGAGATAATATTGTAATGGAGTGGTTTAGGTGTGCTGGGTTCCTTTCCAAGTTCAGGGACACCGTGCCTTTATTTTCACAGATTCTCCTGCCAGTTCCTCAAAGAATTATTTGCTGATCTTATTCTCTTCCAAAGACTTGGAATCTCAGCGCCATTTTCTCCATCATATAAATTACAGTCTTTAGTCCTTAAATTCTTCTGACACATTCCCCAATACAAATCCCATCTTTCCTACTCTTTTTACATTACAGAGCTGCAGTCTCTCAGTGCCTGATCCCTTTGATACTCCTTCTCACTGCACCCATTTCCCACAGCTCCATCCTTTGCCTCTACTTGCCTGAGATAGGTGTTCATGCTACTGGGCTCAACAGACTCTGCCTGCTTTCACTTCTTGTGCCTCTCACTTTAAAATACCACAGAGTTGAATAACCAAGGGAGTGAACCCCTCCACTCCATCCCTAATAGTCTGTGCTCAAGACATGAGAAAACTCTGCTGAGCCTGAATTATTTTTCCTGCAAAACCTTAAAATTTACAGTTGCAACAAAAGCCAGATTTCAATTTTCATCCCACATTGTTATGCCTCGCTGCCAAATATCAGTCTACAGCTTCGAATTATTTTAAATATTTAAATAACTTCTTCCTTTATCACCTTCCTCCCTCCCTCCTTCTTTTTGATTTATTATCCTGAGTGAAACAACATACTTTTTGCCTCATTCTCAGAAACAACTAGTTTGTTTTGGCAAAAAAGACACTCTAACATGTGCTTTAACCACCTTAGAGCAGACACTAAGGAATATTTGAGACCAAATATCTACCAATTGGTGATTTGAAAAATACTAAAATCAGCATTTTATAATGGAAACTACCAGGAAACATTAGTAAGCATAGCTACCAGCTCATTTTTGGACTTCACCAGTTTATTCAGCTTTAGCCAAGTAGCACAAAGTCCCTGGCTCAAACAGCACCACAGAGTCTTTCGATTTCACAGGTGACATGCCACTGGCCCAGCTGCCATCGCCGCAATTTGTGGTTTTGACTGCATCTCATGTTACTTGTGGGAATCCTGAAGAGGCTCATGCAGAATATCTGCACTTCCAGCTGTTCTGCACTGGGGTAACAGCAAATCAAGCCCCCGCTCACAGGTATACAATTGGAAACTTTAAAAAATATTTGTTTACACTTTTTTATTAGAAAAAATGTTCATAAAATGTATTTTAAAAAAATCTTAGATATACACATATCACCCAGCAACATAGCAAATTGGCTGCAACCCTAACTAGTAGATATTTTCAATTTGGACTGATCAAATAGGTGCGCTGTGTGAAAAAAATACTGCTGAGACTAAATCAACTGGAAACAAAGCATGCTAAAACCAGTGATACGTACTGTAAAAGGTATTTAAATAGATATCAGAGCTGTAAACAAAAAAACCCAAACCCTCCACATCAGTAAGGAAAGAAAAAAACCCACAAAAAAATCTCAAACATTAATACATATGTATTTTTATCTTCCCATTAGAGTGTAGTGTTTAATACATAGTATATAACATTTACTGCCAAAGGGTTTAAAAGTACAATTAAGGAGTGCAAAGGAATTACTGTCCCTTTAGTCTGTGGATCCTATAATATTGCTTTTAGCAAGTAGCACAGTATGAAACACTGTGCAAGAATTTTCCCCTCTGGAAAAAGCTACTTTAATCCTCAGCTGTGAAGTACCTTTGGGAGTGTGAATACACATGGGAAAAGGAATCAATAGATTATCCCCTAACGTGATATTTTATCCCATCTAAAATCATTACAGCTGAAAGAATTAAAAGATACTGTGAATTTATACTGCTTTCTAGAGTTAGTATAATATATGCAGCTAAACCTTTGCTAACCACACATTTTATAAGTGAGCATCAATTGATTAAAATTGCATATTAAAGTGCATAACTTTAAATTTGTAGTCAGTGAATTTGCAAAATGGTGTAGAAGGAAATGATGCCACAAGAGGTTGTATTACTCATCAAATATTGCTCTCATTTCACCACATATTACTTATGTCCTTCTTCACTAGGAAAAACTGGTAGTGGTCTGAGACAGGGGAAATGTAACAAGTCCAAACCCTTCTTCTGGAGTAGGTTGATTCCTATCTTAAGGATAGAAAGGAAACTCACTGTGAATAAGGGAACTGTGACTCATTGTCTGCTTTGTGTTTCAAAGAGCAATAGGAGCTTTCCCATTCTCCTGTGTTTACCCTCAACATGTAAATTCATGTCTTGTCTTGCATCATCCCTTGCTCATGAGGAGATCCCATTGAAGTTAGTGGAATTTTGAACACGTAAGGAGTAGCTTACATATTTAACTTCTTTGAAATTTCTGATTAAATGTCCTAAATATCCCTTTCTACTACTCAAAGTTCCAAACAACAGTTTCCTTAGTTTTCTTAGTTATCTTGCAATGGGGAATTGTTACTCTTTGTATTGCTTACACAGCCAATCTTCCTTTTTGCTGATCCCGTCTACCAGCTGTATGTTTTAACCAATACAGAAAAGACAGAGCAGTGCAGGGTTGTTCCTCTTAGAAGATGTCACTTTTACCATTTTATTTGGCTACTATAATGGACTTTTCATCTCTTCTCCTTTAAATATGAAATGTGTTCACATAGATAGCATTTTCTTCTCATCTTTACTTCAGCAGAAAAGTAAAATATAGTAAACAAACTATCCCCTCCTGTTGTAGTAAAATTTTACTGCAAGGAAGTGTTCCATGTTATCTTAAATTAGACCAGAATAGGACGAAAATATATTTTCTTTCTTTAAACTCAAAGAGCTTGTCAGAAAGTACTGGTAGTAACAGTGGAAACTGTGCTCAGCAGCAGCTCTCAAAGAACTCTAGTTAATTCCTGAAAGAAAATTCTGAACTAAAATTAGGATGCCTTCACTGAAAAGAAGCACTGGGAATTGAAACAATTGCTGCATTATTCACGTCCCTTTTTACAAAACCCATGGTCCTTGGCCACAGTAACCCTCATGAAATATTTGGTCTGAAGGCTAAAGATGACTCTTCTTTGTAGGTTTCATAGATAATATAGCTGGTACCATGATACCTAATATTAATTTTAATGTATGGGCATAAAAAACTGTACCTACTATTTTACAGAACAAATGAATCTGATCAAGTGGCAGACTGTAGTAGGTAGGCTTAAGTTCCAAAAGTACCTCCTCTATCACCTCTACAGAACTTCAGACCTTTGAATGCCTCTTATACCACTGTGTCCTTCACATCTCCACCCAGAAAGAAGTCTTTCTACATGATGAAAGCTTGGTGCCTAGGACAGGAGACTGCTGGGTAGAGCAGCTGGATAGCAGGGTGCTTCTGCCAAACATAGTCTCAAATTTCCTACTTTGCTGTGCAGCAGCTGCTCCATTAGTCCTAGGCAAAACCTTGTCCCAGATGGCGGAGAGGTGAGATTTTGGAAAAGGAAACAAAAACAGGAAAGAAGGAGTTCCACCACGGCTGGGCAAGACCTGTAATCTATTGCAAGTAAGTGGAATAATTTTCTGTGAAGCTGGGTTGCTTGTTGTGGGACAGATAGTACACAGACCACTTAGATATGCTTGTAAATGTTTGTAGTTACACTGGAGAAGAGCTGAAAATTAAATGAGTTGCTAGTTTTGGCACAATGACAGAATGTATGTATTTGCAAAGCAATCTCATTACCAACAACTCCTTAGAAGCAACTTTCCTTGATGATATTGAAGAAGGTTGATACAGTGGTTTTCCTGTCTGTTTAATTAGGGTCTAAAATTAAGAACTTGCTCTGACATCATATTTCTTTTTTTTTCCACTCAAGGCATGTTTTCTATTTGATTCATCCTAAACAGTATGAGAACCAGAACAATAATGGAAAGTAGCTTATGAAGACCAGGGGTTTACAGCCTGGGGAGTTTAGACCACAGTACACATCAGACAAGTTACATGGAAAGTCACGTGGAAAGAGGTTAATGGTTTTTTGCACTGAGAAGATTTGTTTATGTCTTACTCTTCTAGATTTACATATTTTATATCGGTTGCACTGCATATATATATATGCATGATTGAACTCAAACATTATGCAGACTTAGCTATTATTTCAATGCTTTCAGTGAATTCTGCTGTTAGACATTCAGACTCATCTGCATTTCATGTTTTTGATTTGTTTCAACCACCAGCAGGTTTTGAAATAATTGAGAAGTGTTTCTAACTAAGTATTCGTAGTTTATAAGTCCATGGTAAGTGGATCATGCTTCCTTTAATACATCCTCGTTTTTCTCTGCTGTCTCTGAGAAGATGGTTGATTAGATCCTGTGAGTGAATGCTTGTGAGACTTGTTAGTTTGTCATAAATCTATGCTGGTGCCAGATACCGAAACTAATTGGCAGCTTTTATTAGTAGTAGTGTACTTTTAAGGAAATAAAAAATCCCCAAAGATGTTCATAATCCAGTACAGGCATCTTCCTATCTCTTTATTCCATTCCACTTCCTTCAGTCTCTTGTAAATGAATGAATGATATTACAGTGGCTGTTGAAATGGAGAGCCTTGATTTCCAGATTAGCCAGACTCAGTGCGTTACTGTCTCTGGAATTTCACTGTAGAAGGGTGAAGTTTGAAGTATCTGTCAACGATACCAAGCAATCTGCAGGTGTAAAAAGAAAGAATGCATGTTCTAGAACCTTCCTTTACAGATTAAGCTGCTTGTCATGACAAGGGGTGAGTGTGGCTAAGGAGGAAGTTTGCTGATGCACAGTGGAAATGCATTACACAAATGAAAATCAGATAGGAACTTATTTGAAAAGAAAGACCCAAAGTCACTCATATTAGTTCTTGTCTAGAGTCAAACGAAGTTTCTTGCTAGTCTCCCTTTTGTAGGTTTTTTTCTGGTTTACTAATTTCTAGCACTTTAAATAGATAGCTTTGGATAAATATTGAACCAGATTCAAGAAACAAAGCAAAATCCAGATTCTTTAATTCCTAAATCTCTAAGCATATCATAAAGCCTGAAATCAAAGAATCACAGAATAACTAGGTTGGAACAGACCTTTGAGAACGAGTCCAACCATACCTGTCCTCTACTAAACTGTAAATAATGCAGAATACCATGTGAATAACTGCTAGTATTTTCTTTTTATAAATTTTTCAGCGTGTTCTTGGCTAGGAAAAGGTAAAGCATATTAAAGAAACAATGATTGCTTAAAATCTGAAGGGAAGGGGGAATGTCATTGTGTGGTTTTACCCCATCAGGTAATTGATCACCACACAGTTGCTTGCTCACCCCTTACCCCACCAAGGAGATGGGGAAGACAATGGAAAAAAAGTCTTGTACGTTGGGATAAAGACAGTTTAATAGGCTAATAAAGGAAGAGAATAATAGTAGTTGTAATAATTATGATTTTATATATATATATAATTACATATACATTACATATACATATATATTTTAAAGTGATGCAGAAAAACAATTCCTCATGTATCATTGGAAAAATAAACCAAAACCCAATGCCCAGTCTGTTTCTAAGCAGCTTCTGTAGATATATCTGGAGCATGATGTTATATGACAGGGAACATCCCTTTGGCCAGTCTGGGCCAACTGTCCTGGCTGTGCTCTCCCAGCTCCTTATACACCTGGCAGGGTGTGAGGGGCTGAGAAGTCCTTGACTTAGGGTAGACACTACAATTACTGAGCAAAAAAAAAATTACCTAGTAAAAACTTCAGGATGTCGTCAACATTATTCTCATTCTAAATACAAACCACAGCACTACGTCAGCTACTAGAAAGAAAATTAACTCTATCTCAGCCAAAACCAACATAGTATTCTAGAACATTAATAAATTTAGGGACAAATGGGACAAAAAGAATAAGGAAAAAAAAGTTTAATTGATTGTTCATTTGTTATGCATGAAATGTATTCAGAGACAGTAATGAAATTTTCCCTATCTCAGACAGACAGGACTACCAGAAGAATTAATGAAATTGCACACAGCTTCAGCAAAGTACTAATAGCTGTAGTTCAATATTTTGGTTGCCTAGTGACCTGATTGATTTTCAAAGTAAGAAATAAGAAAACAAGCCCTGTATTGTGTGTTACACTGTAGTGAAGTGTGTACATAAAGTATTACCTTAGCTGCCTGGTATGTGCAGTTCAGCCAAATTCTTCATTAATTACCCTTGTAGTGAACAGGAAACCAACATCATTATAACAACTAGAGAGATTGTCAGATTTTTTCCACTAGCTTTTACGGTGATGAATACTATCTACAGTTTATGCTTAGACAGACTTCATGATTGCAGTATAAGAACAGAACCTTAAATAGTTAAACATGCAGTCATTGCAAAATGCAAAACAAATTAAATACAGCTAGTGTATTGCAAATTATTAAATATTTATATTAAAGCACTGAAAACTGTTTCCACTTTTATACTCGCTGTCACAATATTTTTAAAATTAGCATAATTCTGAATGAGGATTTGGAGATTTTTCTAAGGAGCTGCACTTAGAAAGTCATATAATAAACCAAAGAAGCTAATGTTTGCTAGGGTAAAATGAATTAAAACTCTGAAATAATGGTCCATAAAGCAAGTTTACCACTGACTCTCGTTCTAGTCATCTCTCTTATCAAGGCTGTGCAAAGCTCAGTAAAGAAATCTGAATCTGATTATGTTTGCAGGGACGTGCGATCCTTCTGACTTTGCCTGGTTTTTCTTCAGTTATGATCAAGGATGAAAATTACATGAGCATTTAACATCACCATCCTGCCCCCTTCATTTTCCTTTTCTCCGGAGCCCTTTCTCCTTCCTCCAAGCCCTTTATCACATGGAGAAGAACAAAATCAGCAGATCAGTCCAACAGTCGCGTGGTGTTTTTGCATGCGGCATTCGGCCAGGTCTTTAAGCCCATTCGGCTGGGTGTTCATAGGTTCTCATTAAGGTTCCTGCAGCTGACATTCCTGCCATGCCTTGCAGGGTTCAAACTGTGCTTAAGATGCAACAAGTCTCAGCCTTGTCTTCAGCATTTCAGTTGCAGTCCGATCCAGCTCACAGCTATGTTCTACCCTTGGATGCCAGTATTTGCTTAACTGGGCAGATTCTAATCTGAATCCTTCACCCTTTCCTATCAAGCACAGGGTGTATTGGGTGACTTCAAACCTGTTGAAGATAGAAATGCTAGCCAGAAAAAGACCAGTTGTTTTGCTGTCAGTTCTGTTTGTGCCCAGTAATTATGTGATTGTAACTTAACATTCTAATCCATTTTTTAATAATTCTGAATTCAGAAAAGTGCGTTATTGTTCAAGTTCTTTAGTGCAGTGCATAATGCCATCACGACTTGCAGGAACAGTTAAATCCATATTTAAATGATTTATTGGTTTAAAAATGGATGACAGATGTGGAAATGAGAGATGTGTTTATAATGATGAATTCTTGTGTTGGAACCAAGTTAGCTTTCATCAGCTACTTTGTACTATTTTATTACACCATTGATCTGAAATCTGATTTTTGTACCTTGACATAAAATGAGGCTTGAAATATGTCTTCAATATTACTTATCTATAAATTCCATCAGACTGGTCTTATTTTGATTGTGGTAAGACTTTCTCAGAGTTGCAATTAATATAAAATCATAGACTACTTTCTCATTTTATTTCTATTTCCTCCAGCAATTCAGAGCAATGATGGATGGTCACTTCAGGATGTTCTCTGTGTTCTGAACTGTAAACAATGTTTTCCAATGACTCAGAGATTAGAGTTTCTTTTATAGTGTTTTATTTGGAACTAGATTCTTATTTTATTACTTCTTTTTTCCTGAAAAATTAAAACAAGAAATTGACCTATTTCAATAAGCAAAACAATCCCTTAGGTTCCAGTGGTCTAAGACCAAAGAGATGTTAATTTCCAGAATGTACAGCACATGTTTTCAGAACGTTTAGAACACGTATTCAATTATACAGGCAAATAAGAAAATCCAAGTTTACCCATAGAACTTCAGAAAAACTTATCCTGGTACTTTCTGTGACTGTTAGTTCCTAGTTGGAGTATCATGGCTCAGCTACTTGAACACAATTGTGTGTAGACATGCTGCTTGCCTACTAGTCCAAGGTTTTGAACTTAAAACTCTGAACTTAACAGACCATTTCCATAATGTGAATCATCTGGCTGTGATTCAGCCTTTGTGCCTGAGTTTCCCCTGACATAAAAGAGAGATAGTGACTGTTCTATAAATCTTACATAGTTGTGTTAAAAAGAGTTTGTGTATGACTGCTATTGCTACTTAGTAGTATCAGAGTCATTAATAATAGTAACAATATTAGGATAGCAAGACTTCATTAAACTCAGTTTGCCTTTGGTTCATGTTACGGTTCTTTGAAACATGTCTCAAAAGAGTTGCAGATAACTTTATATTTAGAAGCAGCTAACATGTTTAAAGGTTCATCATCTGTCCCAGGGTCTGTAAAGTTTAATATCACCCTATACAAAACTGCCTCTATTGGACAAAGATACCCTATCTCACAGCCATCCATATCACTTTCACAAACTCCTCCCTGGTAAGCTCAAATGCTCCCGTATTGACAAAGAAGAGGGCCCATCTTCCCTGTGTCATGAACTCCAGTTTCACTCAGGTGGCATTCCTACTGATTTTGAGTTAACAGTGTTTTGATAGGTTTTCCATTTTTCAGTCAAATGCTGTGTATTGTTTGGTATTTTCTAGTTAGAGAGGACCTCAAGCATGTCATCAGTAACCAAATTTGAATTCAAAAATAAGGGGCTGGGGAGCATAGTGTCTCCCCCATGGTCTGTCGTGCTGTGGAAATAGCTGTATTTGCCAAGTCTAAGGGCAGCACCATTGCCAGGTTTAGCTCTGTTCCTCACTATTTAGAAAGGTTGCAAAACTTGTCCAAGAAATTGCAAAGGCACTCAAGGGCTGAAGTAATTACACTTTTTAAAGTGTTTCTGCTTTCTCAGTGAATAACTTGAGACTTTAAAGATGCATTCATTTTATAGTGGAGGGCAAAGTCAGTCTAGTGGCTCTCTGTTTCCTTAATTTAAATAATTAGGTTTTCCATCAGAAATTCGAATTAGAGATTAAGGATTGTAGGAAAAATATCTTACAAACTGTGGCATTCTGTAAGAACAACAGCAAAAGAACATATGAAGTGGATTTGTTTAATTATAACTTTATCGTAAAAAAAAAATCTTTCTAACAGTACTTAAATCTAGATAAAGACACTTTGTTGATAGTGTATCATTGCAGAAATACACTTCTCTGCAATTTTGCCTTTTGTGTCTCAGTTGTGCCCTGCCTTCAAGAGTGCAGTTAGTTCCGTGAAAACTAAGGCTAGAGAAATAACTTTGGACCAGTCCAATTTTACATTTCCTAGCATTTAATTAAAGTCACAGAAGTACTTGCTGAGCAATGGTTGATTCATGTCAGCAATTTCCACCAGGCTTAGTTCCTCTATTGTTGGTGTTTTCTTTCTTTGTCACTGGTAAATTGCCAATTCATTTTTTTTCCTTCAGTGACTCACATGCTCAAGTTAGCTTTTCTCAATATCAGGGCAGGCAAATATATTCTGGACCAGCATGATGCTCCCTTATTCTTTGGAACTCTACTTTTAATTTGCATAAGAAACCATGATTGAGTAGTAGGTGCTGCCCCCCTATAGATGGCTGGTGTGAATAAGTCACAATAAATGTCTCCTGTGTAAAGCCAGAAGTTGTTCCCTGACCCTATTGTATGAAGATAATATCCCATCCTACACTAATATAGTAATACCTAGAAAATAGTTTCATTTTCTTTTAATGTAGCAGGTAGGAGACTTGTCTCAGCACTCCAGATACTGTAGTACATTTTCCCCCAGCGCTTTCCTCCTGCTAGAGGATAATTAATTTCCCTGACGGTTTAGTGGCTAGTTCATCTCTAAGGTAACTGCTGAATAGTCTGGGATTATTTAAGTTTCTGGATAGAACAACAACAGCATACAAAATTTTCTTTCTTGCTATTCTTCATTGTTTGCATAACATGTTCTTACCCGGGTAGACAAGCAAGTTCTGTAATTCAAGGTCCCCAGAAAACAACAGGGAATTATTCATGGAGGAAAGGATTCACTAAATTTGAACTCATGTTGTGAATTCATAAAACATTTTCTAAAATTTGTGACATTTGGAAAACATTGAACATTAAAGAGCTTTCGTTGCCAGACCTTTTTGAAACTTTTATGCTTAGCCGACCTCTCTTCAAAACCATTGGGTTTTAAGATATTTTTTTGTTGCTTAAAAAGAAGACCTGAGTTTAAATTATTTAAGCAGACCAGACCGTCAAAATAACAATTCCTGGCTTTTAAAAAAGTATCTGTGAACATTTGTTGATTTGATCTTATAAATTCTACTCTATGATTTTCCTTAATGTTAGATGTTGATTTTTTAGAAGTAATTCCCAAATTTGTCCACTGAAATTATTTTAGACACCAGAAACAGAAATAAAAATCTACTTCAGGGTCAAATGCATAAAGAGTGTTTGTTTTAAAAGCTCTTAATTTTTTGCTTTTAGCTTTGTGAGAGACTATGCTGCTCTCAATTCCAAAAGGTGCTATCTTATCCTGGTGTTACTGTCACTGAAATCTATGGTTTCTTTAGAAATAAAGTCT
>VZTU01002335.1:6779-21032 GCA_013400835.1 Zapornia atra | reverse complement strand
CCCAGCTCACTCAGCCTATCCTTTATCAACAGTGGTAAAGGCCATTACAGGCTATTAGGTAGAAATAGATGAAGGGTGTGGTTCAAGACCAAATAATTCCTTGAATAGTATATTTTGCAATTGACTATTGTTCAATAGGCACCTGAATGTGTCCTGTTCAGATTGTTTTAAAATTTAGAGAGCATCCGTTTTGCAAAAGATTGTAGATGTGGAGTCAGTCATCCAGACAATGATGTAATTTGTCACTTTGCCTGATGGACACCACGATTCTCGCCTTTCCTTCTGAGGCTTTTGAAAATATTGTTTTGCTCTCAAAAAATTTGTGTTCTGAAGGGGACACAAAGTTACACTGTTTTGTCCTTCAAAATTAACGCAATTTACAAACAGTGACCTCAAACTGCTAAAGCTCTAGGACATTCGGTGAGTTAATGTAGTTCAGATGCTGTGCCTTCATGACAAACCACATGCACATGGAGAGGTATCCTTGCCCATTAAAGAACACAGAAAGATTAGAGAAAGCCTATCGCATTTACAGTCAATCTCACACAGGCCTTTCGTCTTTTAGAAGGAAACTGACAGTCACTCTGTGAGATTTCCTGTGGGGTTTTTTTTTTGTTTGTTTTTTTCTTACTTTTGTTTTAATAGGTAGTTTTAGGAATTTTATGGCTCATCTGACTAGTAATATGATAAAGATATTTCTTTCTGCAAATCAAATCCAGAAGAATTTACTGGTTAAGTTAATTTTTCTAAGTGAAAAATATTTCAAGAAAACCAAATACTTTGCACATTTAATTTCTTCTTTTGCTGTTGTAGTTATTCTTGTCTTAGTTCTGTTATTAATTTCTACTTTATCTGTATGTTTTAACATGTTCTTCATGGGTAAAACAAGAAAGTATAAAAGTATAAATGACAAAATATACTTTTCTGCCAACACTTCTAAAAGTTTTTCTCAAAAGCAACATTTTTTTGTGGAACTTGCTGTGTTTTTTTGTTAAAAGCCATAAAATATTTAATGAGATGCTTAAAAGGAGATATGATTATGAGATTTTTCTTTATGGTGACTTTTTTGATAGCAGGGTTTTTTTAGGGTGGTTTTTTGGTGTGGGGTTTTTTTCTTCTTTTTTTGTCCTTAAAGGGGTTATCCAGTCTCGTGCCAGTTAGCTGTTTCATGGTGTATGTTGCTGTTCCCTAGAGTGAAAGTTTCATACTCTTCTCCAAAGGAATGTGCTTGTGCAGGAACACAGCCTTCTCTTGTCTGATTGCTGGCATACTGTAAGCAGAAGATGATGAAATACAGTTCACACTAGTGACCGAATTGTCACTCCATCAATGATCTATTAGGACATATGACATGCTGGAAAGTGTGATGGAAATGCATAATTCCTTTATCCTGTTTGGTGACTGGTTCCTTTGCAGGTAAGCAACACCCGAAGAAAAGTTCAGGTGAGCAAAAGGTCACCTTTTCCTTCTGAAAATTTATGTGGCTGTTTACAGGAAATTCCTTGGCAAGAAGCCATGGCAGACTAAATTTTTTTCTTCTGGAGTTTTATTGTTATGTGTTCTGCTATCTTTTCATAGTAAAATGATGCCGTTGACATTTTAGGATTGCTTAGAGCTTTATCTTTGGCTTTTCAGGCATGGTGGCATTATGTGTGTCAGGGACTGTAGCAAGCTAGGACATAATTTATTCTTGAAACAAAATGTATTATACAAGATTAACAAATCCTGTGTTGGAAAATCTAATTGATTGCATAGGTGAAGACAGGTAACTAAATAGAAATTCAGGTGGCATCTTTTCCTCTTTCCCTTTCCCTATCCCTCAAAGAAATTACTATTACCAAACTTCTTTTTCTCTTTTTGTGCTTACAAACAACTTGAAAATAGTTTTAGTTTTCTTTAATTGATTCCCTAATCAAATTTATCTGTCAGATAATTTATTTGCATAATCTTTTAAGTCCATTGTGAAACAGCTGCTTGCAAATATTCTCCTGAAAGAAGATAACAATCTTTTTTATTAGCTACACCAACCACATACTTCTGTTTCTAGAAAACATGAGATTAGGCTGTTGAAACTGGTTTCCAGAGCAAAATTGAAAACAACATCCCAACGCTATTCTGAAAAAAAATTTCCCCAAATCTGCTGTGCCTATCCTGTTATCAATCTTGTTTGCTACAGTACCAGGATCTTAAGGAGCAAAAGTTGATTTAATTTTTAATTATTACTTTTCCAGTACATACCTAGCAGATGTTAAATGAGGTATTTTGTGAGTAGTTTTAGGTTGGGAACAGTAAAGGTATGATTCAGGCATAGGAATGCACCACTGTGGGTATGGATGTTGTGTTGTGTAGTTCATTATGACATAATTCTGTGACCTCCTGCTGCTATGTGGCTCCATAATCATTAGTGGAATTCTTACAACTGAGAAAGGCAGTTGTTCTGGGATTGCTCAATGTGCATGTAGTGAAAAGATGAGGTATGCAAATAAAGAGGAAGCAGAAGATGGATTAATCATAAATCAGTCCTTCATATTTTATTTTTTTTTGGGATGATTTTACCTCTGTAGATGCTGATAAAGAGCAATCATGGAGAAGAACGTAGGTAAGGCACTTGTGGTCTTCCCAAAGGGAGTGAGGAGAGCAGGGTGCTCTTACTATGTTCCATAATGTCAGCTTGCCCAAGGTTTGTCCACTGATGAGAGCAGTGTGACTGAAGAGGGGTGGATGAGATAGCTTACTTTGAATCAGCTTGGGTAAACTAACAATGAAGACATGATGGCACAGGCTCTAGTCATCAAGTAAATACTCAGGCAAATGTGTATAATGATTATGAAGTTCATGCCTTGTTACCATCAGTTTTACTGTTATCCTACCCAAGTAGAAAAAAACTAGGTAAAAATTTCCATAACTGTAGATGTTACCACATCCAAATTTATCACCTCTAGTAGAACATGATAAAATACAATGGAGTTGGGTATTTTCTTGTTATTCTTTGTTCCATAATAATAGTAGAAGTTAATAGTTGGATGAATGACAGCACCAGAAATTCTGACTCTTTATCAGCCTAAGTTCTTGTGCCAAAGACACTGGACAGTGAAGTTTGTGGATACATCAATAGGTATATTCTCAGACTACATTTCTTATGCCTATTCATGCAGAACATTTCAAAATGCCTTCAGAATACCAGAGCTTACTGTGAATAACAGTTTTCCTACTGAGTACATTAATTACTTTTCATTTCATTTGTATATCTGTGACAGAAGAAAATAGAGAAAAAATAGCTAGCAGAAAAATATGATGATCATTTTCTCAGGATTTAGTTTTCTCACCTCATAGTGTGGCCAGTAGGTCTAGGGAGGTGATTGTGCCCCTGTACTCGGCATTGGTGAGGCCAGTTCTGGGCTCCTCACCACAAGAAGGACATTGAGGTCCTCAAGCGAGTCCAGAGAAGGGCAACCAGGCTGGTGAGGGTGCTGAAGGGCAAATCCTATGAGGAATGGCTCAGGGAGCTGGGGATGTTTAGCTTGGAGAAGAGGAGGCTGAGGGGAGACCTTATCACCACCTACAACTACCTGAAGGGAGGTTGTAGAGAGGTGGGCGATGGTCTCTTCAGCCAGGTGAACAGGAGTTAGGACAAGGGGAAATGGCACAAGGCTGCACCAGGGCAGGTTTAGATTGGACATTAGAAAAAAATTTTTTACTGAAAGAGTTGTTTGGGCCTGGAACAGGCTGCCCAGGGAGGGGGTTGAGTCACCTTCCCTGGATGTATTTAAAAAAAGGATAGATGAGGTACTTAGGGTTATGGTTGGACTTGATGATTTTAAAGGTCTTTTCCAGCCTTGTAATTCTGTGATTCTGTTACTCTGTCATTCTGTGGTTATGTTAATATTTTCATCTCACTTAAGTCTATCTGAAACACAAATTGTCTAAAACTATTTAGGAACTCCTGAAAGATTGTATTATGAATGTTAGATTCTTTATAGGATGTAGAGTATAGAAATCCAGTCTCTAACAATTTTGTGAACCAAAAATCCCATATGTTAATATTTCTCTACGGGTGAAAAGAATCAGCATCTTTTGATTTGATGATGAAACTGTCTGAAAATTTTCAAGTGACACAAAACCAGGTAAATGAGTCTTGTAATCTGTTGGGTTATGACACATATCTTTATCAAAGATTGTACATGCTCATCCTGTGATTCATTTAAACAGCATTGTACCATACCTCTTCTAACATACCTCAAAATTTCCAGTCAGATAATGTGACAAACTACTCAGAAACAATGACAAAGGAAAAAAATGTGATTAATATTTAGCACCTGAAAGAATTTTTACTTGGAGATATAAACCCAAAGCTATATCTGGGCTGGCAGATAATTTATCTAAAATTAACAGATGCATTTTCTCATAAACATGACCAGATTTTGGCACACTCATACGTTTTCTATTGTAGTGATGGACAGAAAGCTGGTGCTCAAAAATTTAGTGTCAAAGTCTCTTTATAGAGAGCTTTTCTGTATGTAAAAAAACCCCACAGGGCATCAGGCCTTGCTTTAGCTCTTAAGTGGAGCTGAAATGACAACCTTGTTCCTGCCCCTCTGACAGGGGACAGATTCACACTGTCATAACAGCTTGCCATGGATAATGGTCTCCTAAAATCTTCCAAATTAGAGCTTCTTTTATCTGAAGAGCTTCAGCTTTCTAGCTGAAACAGAGATTATTGACATTCCATGTTAAAATCTCAATTTGACAGATGGACACTACAACCAGTACTTTGAATTGAGGCAAGGAATGTAAAAATCTTGGCCAGTTAATGAAATTTGATTTAGCTGCTTTGAACGGGCATTTGAATGTGGTATGTTCTAAGGTTTCCTGTTTCTCTCTTGGCATTTGCTAACAGCTAGTCAGATCTCCTTTTTTTCTGTCTGAAATTCTATTTCAATTCACCCATGGTTTTAATGTGTTGAAACTGACTCCTTTTTCAGTTGGGAATGCAAAAGCAGAAGGAATGCATTGTATCTTTGCTGAAGAAATGAGTAAGAATTTCAGAACTTGGCCTGGAGACTGGTCTGCAGCCTGTGGGCTGATGGGAGGAAAATCCTTAAATGCCACGGGAAGCATTTTATCAATATTTGCAGCCTTTTTAGCCAGAGATACATATATCCTAACATCTGTTGCATAAAATAAGGCTGAATTTTCAGTCAGTTTTATAGAAATGCCTTTTATGGATCCCACGCATTTCTGGGCAGTCAGTTTAGCTATACATGTATTAGTGGCTGACAGTGTAGTATAGATTTTATAAGATAATGGCCATCACTGCAGTTTATGAAAAAATAGGTATGTTAAAAATATAATCAGAGTAAAGATGGATTATTTAATTTTCAATAACCTACACATTTTCAATAACCTATACTATACATCATCTCAAAACCAGGAGAAAACCAACTTCTGCTTATGAAGCCTCAATGATTTGAATGGAAAGCGTGTCTTTAAAATTCTATATTCTGGGGTGTAATTAAAGGTGCTAGAGGATTGTCTGGTGCTGACACTTCTGCAAAGGAAACCCTTCACTTGCAGAGGCAGAACTACCAGCTCTCAAAGGCCATGCTGTTGCTAATGACTCCAGAAGTATGCAAGAGTAATTCTCCTTATCAGAGAGGCCCAAGAAATGGGAAGAACTCTAGAGAAAATGGCTACTGGCTACAGATGATAAAAGACACTTCAACCAAGCTGTGCCAGAACGAAAAGAAACTTTCTATTAGACGTGGTATGGGCAAACCAGAAAGAAACACATCGTTCCAGCATAGCCTTTAGATATGTCTCACAAATTTCAGTCAGCTCTTATTGTTATTTAAGGGTAGATGTTTTCCACCTATTAGTCTTCCCTTCCATTGTGTTTGGATTGATCTTCAGCCAGTTTTCTCCAACTCACGCTCTCATTTCACCCAAGTCTGAAGATCAAAAGCTTTTTCTTTATCAGCTAAAGAGAAATGATTCTTACTATGCTCATGATGTCTCATTCATTTCTCAGTCTTCCCAATAGTTTTGTAATACACCCTGTAATAAAATTAATTAATCAATGGAACATACATTTAATCATTAATAACACAAAGTCTGTGGACTTAGACATAAACAGACAGTTTTGTCCAGCAATGTCTGAGGTGATGCAATATGCTCACTGAGGAGGGATGAAATATGCTCAAGCAAATTCTCAGTGAATCAGAAGAATCTTTTCCTGATTAGGCCAGAACTAAATGACTGAACAAACACATCTGGATTTTAGGTTCACAGCTGTACCTCCTCAACATCCTCATGCATGGAGAAAGAAAGAGGTGATGATGGGAAAGACTGGCAATTTTATGGTATAGCTTCTGAAGGATGTGCTAATCAGCTACTCATTTGGGGTTATCTGTCCACTGATCTCCTGCTGACAGGCAGTGAAAATCATGGCTGCCAAATGCTTTTAAAGCACAGATCACTCTCTGAATGCCAAGCCTGCAAGGCCTGTTATTTTGATGCAACTTGCCTAGATGTAGAAAGCCTGATTTGGAAATTGTTCTCTTTGATAGATGTTGTTTTCCCCTTCGGCTTCCTAGGAAAGTGAACCAAGTAATAAACATCATAAAGTCACAGCAGTTAGAGGTGAGCTTTCAAACCAGGCCAAGCAAAATATTATTTATATAAAATAATTCTGAACTGAAACCAGAATCATCTCCTTCAACAGATACATGATTATAACCCATATCATTCTCTTCTGACCAAACACTATATGAATTTTATATTTTCACATTTACTTCCCATACATTTTGGGAAAGAAAACCTGCCTGTTTTTTAACAGTGAATATTTAAAATCCAGCACAAACAGTAAGATGTATTTAATGGTTAGTTTTGGTTTACTGCATCTGTCAGTTCTGGAGCATTTGGGAAACAGAGATAGAACACAGATGCAGCAATGTTTTGTAAAAACTTGGAGTGTCTTTGAGTGTATCTATCACAGCATTGTTTGAAGTTGAGACTCCTAAATCCTCTCAGTACTTCACATGTGCAATATTTAGGAACTTGATTGTTAGGTATTTTATCGTTTGGATCAGCAGAGTTAGAACCTAATGTAAACTCTGAAGGTTACAATGCTGCTCATTTATACTTACTATGACCTAATTTTTAAAACTCTTGCACAAGCCTATTCAAGCTATGTGACCTAAAAGCACAGTCCCTTCTTAAATTGTGGGTCAATCAAAACAAGGGGCTGCACGTGACACTATTTTTTTCAGGCTACAGATTGCAGGCACACACTTAAATTACAAAAAAAAATAATAAATCTAGTTCTTATTCTTTGGTTTACTTCAAAACCAGAGAGATGAGGAAAACACACTTGTCTTACATGAATGGCCTAGAAAATTTTCCTCTTTATGAGTCCAGTTCAGCTAAAACTCAAGACCATGCTTACATTAATCACAAAGGCAGAGCCTTTGACCTGAGAGGTATAAAAATACAGCACTTAAAATTAAGCTGATTTTTAAATAGTCACGTGGCTTCAGAGGCTGGAGCACAAACAAAAATAAGGCAGCTTATTTCCCTTCTAAAACCCGCTGCACTAAGAAAACCAAGGCTGTATGTATAATTTCCTTTCCTCTGAAAAGTCAGTCTAGCATGCAATTTCTGGTTGGTACAATAGGCAACAATTGCTGTGCTATTGGAAAGAACATTTTATTGTGCATGATGAACAGCCTACTCTTCTTTTCTTGCTTGATCCACACAGGTGACTGCTAATTAAGGATCATAGCATAGTTCCTATTGGAAGGGGTCTCAGGAGACCTCTAGTCCAACCTCCTGCGCCAATAGGGTCAGCCATGGGTCAAACCAGGCTACTCATCTCTTTATCCATTTGGGTATTGAAAACCTCTAAAGCTGGAGATGACACAACCACTTTGGCAAAGGCATTCCTCTCCTTGACTGGGGAAATTCTTGTTAAATACTTCAGTAATTCGGGTAGTAATTTCTTCAGGTGATTGATCCCACAGGTAGTGAAGATGTCAAAAAATCATTCTGTGACATTTGAGTGGCAAGAAACATTCCTTTGTCTCTATGTTGTGCATGAAACACAGAGGAAGTATGAAAATACCTCTCAGGATTTTGCTTGGGAAACTGCCAAACAAGTGAGCAAGCTCTATACCAAAGACAGTACTTCCTAGAATGTTCCTTTTGCACTGTCCATGCCCCTCTCAGTCAGCTTGATCATTTGGGCAGGAGAATAGATGCATATTCAAAAAAATATGTTAGCAGGTGGAGAAAAGTAATACTTTATCCATCAGGTTATGTCAACTATTCTTAGCCATTAATGAGTGTTCAGTCTGAACCACTGAATAAGTAAGCAGAAGGTTTGGTAACCAAACTATTGTTCCCTGTTGCCAGTCTTGGCCTTTCCCTGCACCACCACTCCTCCAGTAGTGTGTTCTGAGCCTTATACATATGGAAAGATGATGGCAGGAACTGATAGAACTGGTAGTGACAAAGATGCAAAATATGAAGTGCTTATCAAACCAACATTTGACACATTGCCATGCTATAAGAAACCCTTTGTGATGAGAACTAGGATCTAGCTGGAAGACTACACCTATCTTTGCAAGTGATCTGACAAGCCTGGGAAATATATCAATGGTACTGGAATGGAGGCAGGTGACAGCTTGATTTTGTGAACCCTCTAAATTGCAAAGCATCTATGAGCAATCAGTACCAGCCAGAAAATAGTCACAGGAAATAACTGACACTGAAAAACACAAAGCTGATGTGACTCTGAAATGGCTGGACTCTAACAGTGCTCCTTAAATTACATCTGTAAGTAAAGCAGACCTTACAGATAAGTACAGTTCAATAACACATATTAATGACATTGAAAGCATTTAGGGCTTGTATTTTTTTTTTCAGTTATGCCATTTTGTTCAACATAAATTGCTGAAAAAATATCTACTCCTTCCTCACTTCCTATTTTTGGTCGCATCCATTCTAATAGATAGTGACTGTGTTCTGGAGATACAAAATATTCAGAAGACATTTCTGTGGGATATTATGGGATATTTACTTCAATCTACTAGTGTGTAGAAAGATAAATAAGATTTTTAGAGAGGAAGTAAAAGAAAGTGGAAGCATTATGTTAGTGTGCAGATTCATGTTGCCCTAGATCTTAAACACTACATGCAGACCCACAAGGATATAATAGAACTTCAAACAAACAAACAAACAAGAACAGAGTGTTTATAAGGAATGGAACAGCTTTTATGGAAGGAAATACTGAGTTGGAGAGGACTGTCAGTATTAAAAAAAGACAACAGACAGTTGTGTGATACAAGTCAATGAATAAGAGACAATATTGAATGTTCACTCTTCACCGAGCCTGACGGCTAAGGGGTACCTAATAAAGTGCATGGACAGCTAAGTACAGTGTCACACACTATGTAATTAGATTGTGGAACACATTTCCTCATGGCATTATACATAATAGAACAAAAAGTAGCTTCATGGAGAAAAGGAATATAGATGGTAGTTGAACAATATGACTTGAGAACAATCTTTGTCTCAGGAAAAGCCTATTTATCAGTGATTTCTGTAAAGTGCAAGTGTGGACGGGGGAAGGATCATGCTAAACTTGTCCTGTTTAGTGACAGGTAATGAGACTACAAGCTTGTCTCCGTGAAGTATGGAAGAGCAGAGACAACAACAGGCATGGGAATCCCAATAACTTACTTAGAGAAAGGAGCCCCATTCTCAACCCCTCCCTAGGATGTTGCAGGTGACCCTTAGTCCCATAGGCTAGAGGTTATACCCACCCATGTGTCTGTGAAAGGTCTCCAGTCAAACTGAGGGTGTTTAGGTTTGGGAGTCATTCTTGGATGCAGGGAATGAGCCTTTTGGGGTTGTACAAAATTTATTATGGAGTGTTTAGAGTAGGTACCAAAGGGGGGAAAGGGAGAATTCAGGTCATTTTGGAAAGAAATGTGTGTGGAAGATTAGATGAAAAAGGGGATAAAAGGCATCTGTAAACTGGTCGGTATGCTTGTCTGGATATGTCCTGTACCTGATCAGTGCTGAGTGTCCAATCTTCTCATGAAGTTCCATTTTTGACTCTTTTTGTGGATGAGGGACTCTGTTCCACGTGTGGATACGGAGGTATAAGTGCAGCAGCTGGAGTGGGGACCATGGGCTATTGGGGCCCGTGCATCTGGGGTGCCAGCAGCTGGAATGAGGGCTTATGTTAACATGTGATGACTAGTGAACATCAAACTGAAGTAGTTAGTGAGTAGGTGAAGTAGGCTGGGAGCCAGGAGTGTGCATGTATGTTTCTGTCTGTGTGATGACTGGAGGAGTTGAACTGAAGGAATCAGATGATCTAGGCCAAGTGCTGAAGATACCATGGGGTCTGGAGGTTAACAGGGAGACCTCTTTATCTAATGTGCCTGTGTATGTAGGATTTGTGTATGTCTCTGAGGTGTCTGGACTGGCAGCTGGAATGGGGCTGCAGCCTCAGCAGCTCATTTGTCCAGCTACCAGCAGGGTGTTGTGTTTGCATGAGTTCTGCATGTTTCTGTCTGTACTGATGTATGCAGTTGGCTATGTGTGTGTGTGTACATACAAGTGTGTTTGTGTACATGGCCACTGGGAATACGTGCTCAGCCTCATTACTGGCTGGACCTCATTATTGTGGAATGGAACTGTGGCAGTCTCACCTCTTTTGGACTACCACAATTCACCAATACCTTACATTTACTACCACTAGTTGCTACCAGAACACATTGAGTAAGATGTTTTTGTTCTGGATTCAGTACAGCAACTCTGTACAGACAATTAAGGATGCATTGTAAAATTTCAACAGTCATGCCTTGCAAAAAAATAATTAAAAATAATGTAATAAATTCCTTCTAAATTCCCTTTACTTCATAGTTTCCTTATCTGATTCTCTGCTCTATCCTCCCTACATGAAGTCATCTGTTGTCTTTGAATCAACTAGACTTACCTTTACATGTTCTTGTATAACATTTCAGCTTTATTGCTTATATATTCTTTGAATTCACCTGAAGGGAAAAAAAAATCATAAATTTAATAATTCTACTGAACAATGAAAGAAAAAAATCAAGAACAAATCCAACAAACAAAATGAAAACTAGTACAAATCATGGCTGAACACTGACTTGATTCCTAGCCAAGGTAATGTGAAGTATGAATTATTTGTCATTTTTCTTTACTTTCCATAACAAATCACAATTAAAAAAGATGGGAAGCCAACATGTAGTTATCTACACTTGAGTTTGCTGTTCTTAATGCCAACTGGTGTTACAGTAGTATGTGTCTATGAACATGAAAAAACAATGATATACATGTTCTAAAGAGTTACTATATTCTCTCCTTAGTTTTTAAAATTTTTTAAAGCTTTTAAAAGGAACCTCTTCCACTTCCTTAATCCCTGTATGTAAAAATAATTTTGACCACTGCCACCATGGATATAAGGTAAAATTCAGTGGAGACTTTGGGGCTAAGAAAGAAAAAATGGAGCATAACCAGTTAAAATCTCAAGCAAATCTCAAGCACCTTCATACCAGAGTTAGTAACACCAGTCTGGTCTGTCCACTGGAAGAGTTTGCAGATGGGATCTCAGGACAACAGTTGAGCTCTAGCAGGTTTCACACCCCTGGAAGCATAGGTTTCCATAATGATGGATTGAATCATGGCTCAAAAGAATGTTGTCCCTGTTACTTCAAGAAGCATGTGAAGTCCCTGTGCAGGTAGTTACTCACACACACTGAGCTAGAGATCAGAGAAGGTTACTGTCTGAAGTTATATGGCTTCAGGTTAGAAATGAATATGAAATTTCTTAGAAGCAGCTGAATGTCTTTTGTTTTGTTTGACAGAGCTGTACACAATCAAAGGCATTGCAATAGCTCAGGGCTGCATATTTAAGTTATTTACCTTGTGAGTAAGTCTCACACAATTCAACTGCCTAAGTATTTACATATTTTCGGAGACTTCCTCATTGCAAAAGAGAAACGTTTGTCTTTATAATTGTCAAAACATGCTACTCTTTAATCTGGCATGATATTTACCTCTTTGGTACTGTGTGTCAGGAATTCAGGCTCAGGTTGTAGATGGTATTGAATTTTACTAAGTGATAATGACATCAGAAAAATGTTGCCAGGAGAAACATCTGAACTATGCAAGTTAAAAATTGCTATTCAAGCACTGATTTAAGGTGCTTCTGATTCTAATATTCCTTTGAAATGTCACGGAAATTCTTATATCTATTAGTACTAGGCAATGCCTTGTGTTATGAGATGCAGTGTTTTCTCATCTCTAAAGTTCAACTGAAGCTCACTACACATAAATCAGCCCCAGAGAGCATTCACCACACATTGTCTTACCAGCAAATCCATTTTTTTCCTCCTAGCAAACATAAGTAGCTCATGCCTGGTGCTATTAACCTATTTCTGTAAACCTGAGGAGTTCAAAAGAACGGACTAGAGATGAAGAGATGAAGACAGGCATTCTTAGCCAGCTAGAATATAGACGCTGAGCTGTCTATTGAGTGGGTCATTTTAGAATATCTGTTCCCCAGGATTGGTACAAAGCTTTCCAATGCCATTTTGACTAGCTGTGAAATCAAATTTTTCTGCATAAAGTATTACACAGCACCAAATTTTTCTGCCCATGCAATATCATGAGTGACTCTCTGTACATGACTCCTCATTTCTATAATGTCCTGGACAACTGTTTTATCCTACACCACTAAGAATCCAAAATTGCATGCCTGTGTGCTCTTGGGTGCCCAAGTCCAAACTCAGCCCATGGAGCGCCCACTGCAACTTGCAAATGTCCAGATGCCCCAGACATGCTTAACACGCAGGGACAGTATCTGACACTTTGCAAATAGAATCAGTAGTTACCTCTTTTAGTGGATGTCAGCATAGTAATGCTAATAGTTTCATTTATCTACCACCAGCTAAGAGGTTACTGTACTCAGCTTTCCATAGGAGACTTAGTTTCAGCTCATTTAGTAGTCTGGAACCATCTTACATTCCTAGAAATATATATATGTAAAAAGAGGAATATTCAATGAATAATAAATGTGTGAAGCTAGAGATCAGGACATGGAGGAAAGGTTAAAGGGCAGAGCCTTTGAGGGGGATGTGAGACAGGACAGAGGTGGAGAAAACACATGAGAGGGGAATAAGACTCCACAGTCCAAAGGGAGCTTTGCCCTGACTTGAGTCTTCCCTTTTCACTGTATCAGTATTTATTGGAAGGACAGGTTTGGGGCTGGGTGCATGTGACTTTTTTCATTAGATGGACAAGTATTGTTGAAAACTGTAGGAAGATACTCTAAGGATAGAATTGCAGATGTGGATCTCAAGCAGTTGAAGACACTGCTCTATGGGTTTGGCAAATCCTTCTTGTGCTTCCTGTTTCTTTCTGACAATGAGCCACTCTTTGCTCAGTGACTGGCTGACACCAGTCCTGTGCAGGACTTCTGCTCCTGTGCCGAGCAGAGAGTGCAGGCATTTGCCCAACATGCTGAACTCCAGGTTCAGGTGCTGAAGCTGTGTACACCTATGTTGGTCACTGGAGGAAGCCCTGGCTACCAGACCAAGAGCCAACAGGAAACCCACAGGAACAGCTCAGCTGGAACCAGAATGTACGTGCAGGAAAATGCAGGGACGTACGCTGCAGACATTATTTGGGCTGTCCTGCCATAGGGATAGGGGGTGTAGGATCCTGGGCTTTCTATTATGTTCACAGTTGTCTTTTTGAAAGGTATGTATATGACCAGAAAGCCGTTGCCATAGCTAACTTTAAAGTGCACAATTCAGTCACCCATTTGTCCATATGACTGTAACGTGCCTATAACAGATATTTGGGGTGGCTGTTGGGTTTGTGTGTTAAAAAAGTAGTTTAATATACTTTCGGTTTTTGTTTTTATAGTGCCATTCAGGTTATTATTATTATCTAGCAAATTTATAGTATGACTGGAACGAATGAAGCAATAATGTTATCAGTATATGATACAGTAGGCTAATTAACCTTTAAGAATGCTTTTTCCCCATTTTTAGATTATAGTCACAATATGACTGACAAATACTTCTTTTGTTACATGTCTTTTTGGAGCAGTTACTGTAAAAAAATATGCACTCTCATATTGAACTACATAAGAAATTATGGATTAGTGCTGCAGTTGAAATAGCTTACTAATGTATTTTATACCCCCTCCCCCCC
>VZTU01002334.1:215-11346 GCA_013400835.1 Zapornia atra | reverse complement strand
TCAAAAGGGACTGAGAACCTCTTGAGGCGGTAGTTCAGAGATATTTCAGGGATGGTGCTTAGCTGCTTTCAGTATGTGAAGCTGAATCATCAGGACCATATTAGATTTTAACTAGATTTTTTCTAATATTCAAGGAACTTTAATGAGGATAATTTTTTTTTTTTATGGATGTAAAAGTTTTAGTTGGAAATGCATGAAAATAAACAGTGGGAATCAGGAGAAACAATTACTTTCAGAAATAACTCTTGCAGGCATGGCCAGGAGATAAATGTTAGTAATCTACGGACCACTATCTAAAAGATGTGGCAGTGTAGATGCTACACAAGACCTTCACAGGTTCCCCATTCTACAGTAACAGGTTGTAATAAAATAAAGAGACGATGCACATGTTTCTGAAAGCCAAAGCAGTGTGTTGAATGCTAGTACAAGACCACAAAACAGAATTTTATTGCCTCCCCCAAACATTTATCTTTTGCTTGCTCTCTTTGAAAGATTTAACTGGACTGACCTCGTGGCTGGATTTGAAATTACAGGCCAGATGATGCAATCTGCATACTCTGCAGTTGCTGGTCTGCAGTGTCTGCACCCTGCTGAGTGGCTGTAAACCCGTCCAGGCACCTCCTTGAAGGCAATCTGTAAGATTAAGCATGTAATCTCTATTGAGAATTCTGCCATTTATCGAACATTTGATGTCATGTTCTAAGATCTGAGCTGTAGGTGAAGTGAACATTTGGGCTGTAGTGCTTTAGAAACACATTTCTTTCAAATCTTATGTTGCTGCCAGTACCAGTTATTGAGCTTGGCACTACTGATCATACAAAATGTAATACCAATTGTTACGGTGCAGGGGTTGATTTTGTCCACAGTTGCAGATTATGCAGTAGGGCTCTGCTCAGAAAAGGCTTTGTTCATATGGCAAATACACCATTGTCGGGCATTGGCTCCAGAAAGTCAGCCAAGTCAAATTTTTGGCAAACAATTCTTTTTGCCTTTCGCCCTTCCCTACCACCCCCACCCTCCCAAACCTTAAACAAAATTAACATTTTTTAAATGGTAAATACAGTGAAAAAACCAGTATTCTGTTTAAAACACAATTTAGATTGAAACCTTATTTACAGACATTTGAAGAATTTTCTGCAATCTGTTAGTTTAATGTAGAAATAAAGTTCATTCTGATACCAATGCATGCCACTCCATCACAGAGTTTGTTTTGCAAGCTGTTGCTTCAAAATGTGCAGAAAATATTTTAAATGTTTCAAGCAAGACCAGACTTTGCAGGAGATAGTATCTTTCATTACAGTAATGTACATGGAAAAAGTAAGCCACCCTCTGATGTGAATACAGTTTGATAACAGTGACTCTGTAATTGTAATTATGCTGAAGTCACAAAGTCTCACCTACTGCTTTAGTATTAGGAAGATCACTTTTGATATGTCTTTATTTTTCATTAATTCTCTGTTTTCCACCCTTTCAAACTCTTAGAAATGGTTTCTCTTTTGTTGCAAAGATAACAAATCATGAGAGGCCTTGAATACAATAAACTATTCTGGAAACTCTCCTCCATTCTGCTACTCTGCTTCCTTTTTTACTAGCAGCAGTATGTGGAAGCACTAAGTTGTCTGGTGAAAAAGGCCTTCTTTACATCGAAATTGGGTTATGAGGGCTCCTGCTCTGGAGGAAGTATGAAGTGTGATGCACAAGATAAAGCTTTTCCATTTTTTGTGGGTGTGATGACAAGAGTGTAGACTTTGCCTCATTCAGCTAACCTGTTTCTTCGTTGTGGGGTTTGTTGGCTTTTTTTTTTCCATAGTTGACACAAACCTAGTTATTTTTATATAAGTTTGTAATGCTGAAGATAAGGCAATGTAAAATAAGTAACGAGTAAAGTGGCCTAAGCCTTATTGGTTATATTCCTAGTGGAGAGAAGTCATTCAAACTACCTGCATCATCTATTTATTAGTCAACTTCAGCAGACTTTAGAAACTCCGAATTTAAAAGCATCCTTTCACTTTCAACAGCTGTTTTCCCTTTAGTCTTTATATATTATTTTAGAAAGAGAAAAGAAGGCTTCAGGCACAAAGTGGAGAAAGCAATGCAACTAAACTTGGTATTTGTAATTTCAAAATCCTGAGGTTTTGAACAGTTTTTATTATTCTTTTGCTTTTTAATTATTTACTTGCTTAAATGAAAGCAAAGATGTTGGGTTTTTTTCTGAAATCACAGGACTCCAGGAAGGGAGCAGAAAAAAGAAAGAACTGCAAAAGTTGTGGTAGTATCTTTGGCACTTTCCCTGACTGCAGAGTCATCATAGCCAGAACTGAAGTGGGAGGAACTGTGCTGTCATTTGATCACTTCATATATTTGTGGAACATGGGGAAGATTATGTCCTTGTCCTCATCAGCACAGAGGCAGAGACCTCAGTCCATATGCATTGGGAATGCCCAACAGTGCTAAGTCTGAGGAAATGTGAATATTTACTCTCCTAACACCTAAGAATCCCTATATATGAGTTGGCAGAACCCTGCCACCTGAGACAGCACAAGGAAATGTACTCTGGAATCTGCATGCTTCAGGAATATATCCCTGTTTCTTGCAGCATACTATTTGTGTTAAAGAGAAAATTCAGTTTTGGGTTTTACCACAGGGATGATTCTCATAGCTTTTAAATCACCAAGTGCTTATGTAACCAGTACAGAGGTATTTAAATACTTTGTGAAATGTGAAATTTCACTCAGATCTGAATACCTTAGGACTTTTATTTTGAAAAGTATGCTGCTCCGGAGGGAGGTGGTCGTGGATATTTTTCTTTAGGTGGGTAGGAAAACACCATTCTAAAATAAATCAGCCTGCAAATGTTTCTTTCTCTTCACTCATGGAAGAGCTTCTTTGACAACTTGATTGTTTTCCTGCCTGCAAATACTTTGTTTGAAGAAGTGGAAACAGCATGTAACAGAGTTCAAAGGAAGGAAAGCCACCAGAACTCTAATAATGAAACTTAACTCCTTTGCAATAAGAATGAATATGAGGAGGCAGGCTTTGCATGTCTAGAATTTGTGGAATACTTATTTGTACAAAACCATTTTCCCTCATTGGCTTTTTCAGTCTGAGTATTCATCATAATCCAGTAGTTTCCCTGATGCCTACACTCTTTTTTTCTGTATGGAAGCTTTTTCATCCAGAGCTGTAAACTGCCCCATTGGAAGCATTCCGTAGGATCTATGAGAGAGGATCTGCTGGGCTGTGAGACAGTCACCCTATGTATCTTTTTAGTCTTAATACATAAATTTTATCTGGATATATGCCACTGGTAATAATGGAGTTAAAATGCCTTTTCAGCTTAGCTTATGTCACACCAGTTCAAAGATGAACTTCTGAAGGTGACTTTAACAGCAGATTTATTCTACAAGGCATTTCCACAAAGGATTCATCAGAGTTGTGTTATAACTTGGACAATGTTATCAGGATTTCCAGGGGACAAAAAAATACATATTTTTAAGTGAGAGAATCCAAACTATGTTAGTGTGTAGAATGGGAATTAATATATTTCCAAATAGTTCTGTATTCAGTAAACTGGGGAAGGATTATGCAAAGATAATTTATCCTAACTGAGTTTTACCTTTTAGTGCAACCATTTTTTTAAAAAAAGAATCCTTGTGAAGAGAAGAATGCAGAACATTAGTAGTGAAAAATCTACAAAGGTGTTGGTTTTTTTTTAATAGTAACTGATATCAACTTATTCTGGCTGATCTATGAAGTTTATTTTAGGTTTTGTAAACCCTACAAATGCCAGAGAAAAGCATCTTTTTGTTCCAGCTTGTTTCACCTTCTTTTGGTTATGAGAGATAGTGGAACCAATAGTAAACTGTGTTGTAGAATTTAAATTTATAGTGTAAGATTTAGTTTGTTGTAATTACTGCATTTTGGTTAACTGAGCTGCAAGTTAGAGTTAGTAACATTAAGACCGCTTTTAGGAGGAAAAATAATTTTGTTTGGTTTTTAAATAACTCAGGAAATAATAAATTACATCTGACATTGGTAAGACTTTAGAAGGCTTATTGCTAAGGGTTGTGTAATTATTTACTAGAAAATCAGGTTTCAGAGTAAAATGTAAATCAGTCTACAGTGAGGACGTTGGGTGATTCTTACATGACTTTAGATGACTTATATTCCTCTGACTGACTTTTCACAGTGTTTAAAACAAGTCTGTCAGAGAAAAGCATGATCTCTGCGTGTGGACCCTATTCCCCAGCTTGACAACATTTAAAGTGTTTGTCCTCACATTGTCCTCGAAGGTAATGTTAACTCAGGTGACACACTAAGCGGCTCACCTGAGGTAACCCAGGAAAAGTGTTACACTTGACTGTTTCTTTTCTAGCTTTTTCTGCCATGTGCCAGGTTTTTTTGATTCCCCGGGACCTACTCAGCAAAGGCTACTCGGGGTGCACTGAACAAAAGTCAGAGGCATACTCGGGGTGCCCTGAAAAAAAGTCAGAGGCATTCTCTGCTGACCTGTTTTATTGCTCCTCTTTCTTTTAGGAGAGAGCACGCCATGCCCTTTGCACAGACAGCATGTTTGGACTTGGCTTGGGAAGAACTTGAGTTGCCCCCTCTAACACACAACACAGATTGCACGGTGATGATCTGAGACTGCAGACAGCTGTGCGAACGCGGTGATTTTGATGCAAGCAAATGTTTGAGTGCTCTTACACGTTGGCATTATGTTGGAAATTAGACTCCATGTACGAATGACCTGAAAAACTGCTTCTGTGCAACAGGTTCATTATCCTCTAGGCCTTCTGCAAGGGGTTTGATTGTAGATCTGGTCTCCTGGACTTACAGCTCTGGTATTACATCAGCTAGGAAACATGCTATTTTTTTAAGAAGCAGCTTATTACAGAGGTGTCTTCTCTACTGATCACTGTTACTGTATGAGTGGTATTATACCATAAGTGGTATGCTCACTCTTACATTCAAACTCTCCTGGGATAATCACACCAGAAATAAAATTTCAGTTACAGTTTCTTATTGGTGCACACTTCTTTCAAACATGCTTGAAAGTCTCATAAAATTATGTAAAACTTCTCACAAATTTGCTAAAACCAAGCTTATTAACTCTAAATTAATGTAAGGGGGTTTTCTTCTCTTGATAATACACCCCTGAGGATGACGGTGCCTTCCTATTACAGTACATCAAGCCAGGGGCAATGCAGGTGTTAATTACTTTTTTTAAAGTAATCATTAAATAATTTCTACTTCATATAGAGACAAGGACTTCCATGCACTAAGTTACTTGAGCTTAGTAGTGGGAAATAGGAAACTAAATCTAGATAGCAGAAGTCACTGCCAGAAATCTGTGACTACAGTGGTTGGAAAATACATGATCCCCTTTTCACACTTTTCATGTCATTCTTAGTCACTGGTCTACTTAATCTTAATAAGGGTTGGGGTGGGGGTTGGAATAGATGAGCTTTAAAGGTTCCTTCCAACTCATATCATTCTATGGCTCTGTGATTCGGTGTGGGTCTAGGCAAACTTCCAGTTTGTCAGTATAGCATAATTCATTACTTATTTCTAGCAGTTTTCTGCAGCTTCATCCTGGAACACTGGAGGAAATTGGTGCTAAGGCAGCTCTCTGCTGTAGTGCAGTAATTGTTCCAGCTGTTGTGTGCTGCAGAAGTTGTTCTGCTCACTGAAACTCCATGAATTGTGTCTTTCCTTTCTGGTAGGGGAAAAAATTACCCACGTGCATGTATTACTTTTTTTTGGGCAATTTCCCCTTTAAGCTACATATTTGTTCTTGAAAACCTTTGCACTCCTTAGCAGACCTTCAAAGCACACTCTGTGATGTCTTGGGTAGAAGTGATATAGGTGGTATTTCTGGAGAAACAAACATCCTTACAAGGAAAGCCTACCTCCAGACCAGCTTGTAACAAAGACTATGTTACAGTCCATACAACACTTAATTCAGCCTAACAGACTGAGTGATGACCTTTCAATTACCTTATTTCACACATTTTCCCCATTTTTTCTTTTTCTTTTTTTTTCCCCCCAGATATGAATCTCTTTCCACATACTTTTTTTGGTGGTGTTAAATTAATATTAGAAGAAAGGAGGCATTTTTGCTGTCTACATTTTTCTAAAACACATACTGCATAACACTGTGTAACAGAAACAAAACCCCACACTTGGAGTTTTTCTAAAGAGGAACTTCACAAAAGAGACGGGCTCTTGTAATGGCAACCTGAAGTCAACTGAAGCCGGAAGCATCACTGTTTCCAATTCTTTGCCTGTATGCCAAGTATGCAGCTTATCTGATTCACAGTATGACTGTCTACATTCAGTCCTAAACAGGCATCCTCTGTAGTTCAAAAAATTAAACTTCTGGGCTTTTAGAAAGGAAGCAAAGTACAAAAGGGAGATACATCACACAAGGACTGGATTTCTCTTGGAACTAAGCAAACAATTTTTTCCAGAAGATTTCTACTAAGAACAGCAGCACTATCAAGTAGCACTTTTATGTTTGTTATTCAGATAATAATAACTGTGCAGTGTTTGATTTTTTTTTTCACTCTTACAATAGAAACTAAATAATAATGTTTGTCAGCTGCATGTTTGTTTCTGGTGCCACTTACCTGCAATAACTTTTGCCATTTTGTGTTTGTGTGCATATGAGTGTAATTTGAATGAAAATGTAGAATTATCAGTTGTATTTCATACTGGAGAAGATAAGAAATGTTAATGCTAATTTTATATAGTATTTTTTTCTTTATCACTCTTTTTCTTACATAGACCTAGGGGGAAAATGCTGTCTGTAAAATAGTATCAGATGGTGAAATAGAGCCACAAAAAAATGTCTTGTAGGAAACATATACTAAGTTCCTCACAGTGTCTCTGAGGCAGCAGTTTTTCACTCAGTAGATGCTGATCTGATCGGAGAGCATGCAGGAACGTGCTTGGGGTCATACTAAATGGTAGAGTGTATTTCATGGTCCTATTGGGAAAGGGCAAATCTTGCCCAAAGCAAGATGTGGCGTGGACGAACTTGAGTGCCGGTTGGTTTTAGTGTGTATTTGGAAGGCATTGTAGACATACTCAAAACAAGCCGTTTATACAAAAACAAACTAACAAGGAATATGCAAATCAGGCTTAAAGCAAAACAATAAACCTTTCTCCAATGCAAAATTACCTTTTTGCATGATAATGACAAGTCATTAGTTTCCTTTCACAGATAACAGTAATCTGCCCAGGGGCATAGCTCTGCAGGAAAGAAACTCCTCTCTCTACACGTTCTTCCTCATTATCCCTAGGCAACTTCACTGCTGGTACCGACATAGTGACTTGCCAGCGTGCTGGCTTCGGTGACTGTAGAGAGTAGGTGGGTGGTGGCAGCAATTTTATTTTGGGGAAGAAAGTGATCTCTACTCAGCTAGGAGGTAAATTTACTTTTATCACAGTCTATCTTCCACTACACTTATTTTTAAATCACAGTCTCTGTTTCTCAAATCAGTAGGGTCTGTTAAACTATACAGAAAAATGTGCTTACCTGCAAGAATTCAGGGGCAGGTTAAACTCTTGTGTAACAGAAATTACTGATACATATTAAGAATAAGGTTTTCTTTTTAAAGACAACCAAGAGTTAACATCCATCTTAAAATCATGCAGAATCTGCCTTTCTCTGAGTTTTCACCAACTGTCGTTGCAAATATTTGTCATTAGAAAAGAAAACGGTTGTGTTTTTTTTTGTTTGTTTTGGGGGTTTTGTACTTCTTTGCACTTCCTGCTGCACTTTGCGTAGGGCACATTTATGCTCTCTAGCTAGGCAAGTCTGAAGCTCAATTCTGTCTAATGAGCTAAAGGAATACCCTACTTCTGGCACGCCCTCTAGTTTCCTCTGTTATTCACGAGTAGAAATCTTGCAATACAGCCAGCCGGCTTGGTGGAACTTGATCTCCCCCGATACTCAGTGTGATTGTGAATCTCCTGAATTCCATCCTCGAACAACAGAGGCGCAGAGCCTTGCGGCAAGGCTGTCCTTGTTCACCAGTCACCGACCAGTTAGGAGCCGAGGCCCTGTTAGCTGGTCCAGGCTAAGCAGGATCTATAGAAGCACTTCGGAACGAGTTAGGGTTTGAGACTGCAGAGAAACTCCTGGGACTCAACGTTTGGTACTATTTTAAATACAACTAAGTATCTGGTAGCATTCCTCTGTTACAATAAATAACTTTCTTGTACTTTTTTGTGCATAGTCTCCAACCAGTTCCAGATTCCTACTTGTGTTTTGGTTTTGCACTGGTCACTCACACATTTAGTCCCTTTATCCTTTCATTTTAAAGCCATCCTAGTTGAAAAACAGGTGAGAAGCTTGTGCTTGTTTTCATTTTTCTGAGCATAGTATTTCTTCTTTTAGATTGGATGTATCTAAAAGCGAATATCCAAGTTGTTTTTAAATGTGCTAAAATTATCTATATAGAGTGTGATATGGTTGCACTCCATACAGTACAATACTGTGTTGGCTGTGGAAAACTCAGAATGCAACAAGACTATAGTGCACTACATACAGCACTGAATACTTCTATGAAGGCAATAGCATTCACTCATTGCTGAGACAAGCTGGTTTTGAACTGCTGACCTGTAAGATAAAAGGAGAGGTGATCATTCTCTAGACACCTAAACACTGTGTAGTTTTAAATGTAAAAAAAATCATTTACCCTTGCTAGAAAAAAACCATGCATGTTTGGTTATTTTAGGAGATCTTTATTTTTTTGAGTGGAGGTGACAGGAGTCAGATGAGACTGGTTGTGGTAAATCATATGTTCAGTGAAATGTCATAGTCATAACACCAGTGATCCTAATAACTTAATTTTACTGATAGTACTGAACCACTGAAGTGTCAGTTTTCTCTGACTTGCATTATATTGTTCTGCTGAGTGTTGCATAAAAAAATTTGAGGCTGTGGTACAGTGTATGACATTAAAAATTAGCACTTTACTGTAGAAATGGTTTAAAAGAAGGTATGGAGAGTTTATGGTCAAAACAGTGGGGAAAGACTACTGAGCTGTGTGGTTTTATAGGGGTTCATTATGCCTAGATTTGAATGTCATTTCAATATTTATTACTTCCACAGTGAGCTCTAGTAAAGGAACAGAACTGGCACCTAAGTTTGCAAAGAATTTCAAAGAAGCATCAGAAATACCATGGTCATGAAGAATTTGTACAACCACCAAGAAACAACATATTAGTTGTTAGAGTATTTTCAACAGAAGTGTGAAAAGGAGAAAGATTTTCAACTGTCACCAAACAGTGTGTATCAGACCACTGTCTTTTTCCCCACTCAAGAGAAGTGGACATTGTAAGTATGCAGGATAGCATCTAAGATTGTTTCATTTCCTCTTGATAGCAAGCTGTGATAAATATTGATCATATGACTAGGTCTTTTCTTTCTGGTAAAACTTAACATCAAATCAACTTTCAAAATCTTTATTCTTCTCTCTTATGCCTACTATAATAGCAGGTTGGATGGTGACAGAGTTGGGTCTGTTTCAGACATTGAGAAATCTGAAAGGCAACTGCACATTGAATTTTGGCAAAGAGTTCTTTTTGTTGTAATCAACACAAAATGAGGAAATGGCCATAGAAACAATGCCTTGGCTCTTCCTTGTGAACATTACTGTGCAATATTTCAAACACTTGAATGCTATGGTTAATCTTGGCAAATCTGCCTGAATGCTACTGAGGACATGTAGGGAAAACCAGAGTATCTATGATACTGAGGCTATCTAGGGAAAATGTGAGTCTGCTGCTGAATGAGGTGAATGCCTTGGTGGTGGAAAATACAGAGAAGGCAAAGTTACTGACTGCCTTCTTTGCTTAGTCTTTACTGCTAAGGCTGACCCTGAGGATACCTAGACCCTGGAGGTAAGAGAGAAAGCCTTGTGAAAGGAAAACCAACCTTGGTTGAGGAGGAACATGTTAGAGAACATCAAGGCAACTTGACAACTACAAATCCATGGGCCCTGATGGAATGCACCCATGAGTGCTCAGGCAACCTGGCAGGTATTATTGCTAGGCCACTCTCAGACCTCCCTGGGAGGCCATGGAAAACAGGAGAGATGCCTGAAGACTGAAGGAAAGCCAGCGTCACTCCAGTCTCCAAAACGGTCAAAAGGAAAACCCAGGAAACTACAGGCCAGTCAGTCTCACCTCCATCTCTGGGAAGGTGGTGGAACAGCTCATCCTGGGGGTGAAGGAGAAGAAAGTTAATGGGAATGGTCAGCATGGATTCAACAAGGGGAAATGAAGCCTGATCAAACAGATAGACTTCTATTATGNGAAATGAAGCCTGATCAAACAGATAGCCTTCTATTATGAAATTACAAGCTGTGTGGATGAAGAGGGAGCAGTGGATGTTGTCTACCTTGACTTCAGCAAGGCTTTTGACACTGTGTCTCACACCATCCTTGTAAACACTTAGGAAGTGTGGGTTAGATGAGTGAACAGTGAAGTGGATTGAGAACTGGCAGAATGGCAGAGCACAGGGGGTTGTGATAAGCAGCGCAGTCTAGTTGGAAGCCAGTAGCCAGTGGTTTGGCCCAGGGGTCAATGCGTGGTTTGGTCTTAACATACTCATCAATGACCTGAATGAGGTGTCAAGCAAATTTGCTGGTGATTAAAGCTGAGATGAGTGGCCACCACACCATCTATGCCGTTATTCATCAAGATCTGTACAGGCTGGAGAATTGGATGAAGAGGAATCAATTAAGTTCAACAAGGACAAGTTTAGGGTCCCACACCTATGGAGGAATAACCTCAGGCACCAGTATGGGGTAAGCGTTGACCTGCTGGAAAGCAGCCCTGCAGAGGAGGGCCTCAGAGTCCTGGTAGATAGGTAAGAAGCTCTTCATGAGCCAGCAGTGTGCCCTTGTGGCCAAGAAGGCCAATGGTGCTTGGGCTGCATTAAGAAGAATGTGGCCAGCCGGTTGAGAGAAGTTATCCTCCCCCTCCACTCTGCACTGGTGAGTCCACATCTGGAGTGCTGTGTCCAGTTCTGGGCTCCCCAGTTCAAGAAAGACAGGGAACCACTAGAAAGAGTCCAGTGAATGGCTACAAGGTTGATGAAGGGACTGGAGCATCT